>PVHY01024496.1:0-19589 GCA_004024945.1 Uropsilus gracilis
GAGGGAGGGAGGGAGGGAGGGAGGGAGGGAGGGAGGGAAAAGAAATATTAGCTCCGAGAAATGATGTGCCATGATGTCAAAATTGCACACAGAAGACAATGTCTGAGAAGGCTTCAGAAAGAACAAAGACTTTCAAAGAATTTACCCACGAGGTTATTACACATATTTCAAGGATATTTATCCCAAGTACTCAAAGGTTTTTAATTTTTTTTTGCTTTGAGTCTTGTCTCTATACTTTATGGCACATTTTTCTGATTAAAAAAAAAAGATTCTTAGCCGGGCACAGTGGCTAGTGCCTATAAGCTTCAGCCTGTGAAGCTGCTGGGACTAGGGGTCATGGTTCGAGTCCCACCTGGGGCACATAGTGAGACCTAGTTCCAAAAAAATATAGCTGGGCGTGGTGGTGTGCGCCTGTAATCCCAGCTACCTGGGAAGCTGAAGTTGGGGATTGCTTGAGTCCGTGGTATCCTGAGCAACGTGAACAGGCAAAAAAAACAGCGAGACCTGATCCCCCCCCCCCAAAAAAAAAAAAAAAAGATAGATTCTTACCATTTCAAAGGTATAGTTTGTTTTTAAAATAACCAAGAGTTATGCAGAGATCAATTTAATGAATATCATTCTGGGAAATAATAAGCATATAAAATCAATAAACTTATTTTCCTATTTACTTCACGATTTAAGGCAGTGTAAGAATAATAATGCTTTTTGTCTAAAAAAATTGTTAGACTAAAGTATAATCTTTCAATGGTTTTTTTTTTTATTCATTGGTTTGTTCATTCTCTATTGTGGTGACATTGATGTACAACATTGTATATGATTTAAGGACAAAGGAACTACTTTAAAAAAACTTTTGCTCTTTGGAGTACTTAAGTCCAGTTTGTTTAAAGAGGAGGGAGCTTGTTACTTTCTTATTTTATCTCTATATAAATTATTATTCAAATGAAAAATCTAAATACACTATACATATACACATACATGTACAGTTAGGTTTGAATCTTAGTTCAGCTATATCATAGCTAAATGTCTCCGGACAAATGTTCTTAATTAGTCTTAGCGTCACCTGTAAAATGAACACATTATTAGCAGTACATGCCTCCATAGGTTTTATAAACATTAAATAAGTGTTGTAAAAGAAACAAGTAGTTTATGAGATGAGACAATCTATGTAAAACACCTAAAACAGGGCCTGGTACATAATAATCACCCAATAAGTATTAATAATTATAGTTACAGATCTATATAAGCCTAGTATATTGGTTTAGATTAAGAATAAGCATTAAAATATGAAATGGGATTACAAAAATAAAATCAGTCATGAGGTAATCTTTAAAATTTAGAGACCAAGATTTAGTTATTTTTCTACTAACCAAGAGAATTTATTTTTTCATTATTCTGTAGTAATGTTATCTCAATGCTCAGTAATAAAAAGGAACCTAGGGCCGGGCACAGTGGCTCATGCCTGTAAGCTTCAGCCTATGAAGTGGCCGGGGCTAGGGATCGCGGTTCAAGTCCCGCCTGGGGCCCATAGTGAGACCTAGTTCCAAAAAATAGCTGGGCGTGGTGGTGTGCACCTGTAATCCCAGCTACCTGGGAAGCTGAGGCTGGGGATTGCTTGAGTCTGTGATACCCCGGGCAACAAGAGCCTGCAGTTCCACAGGCAAAAATAGCGAGACCTAGTCTCAAAAAAAGAAAAACAAACAAAAAAAACAAAAAGGAAACTACTGAACTGAACTATTTCAATATAATGAAGTGGCCTTAACAACCAAGGGGGGATAACATTTTAAGTCTATTAACTTTATTTCTACTTTGGATAGTATTGTGCTTTCAGCTACTGCTCAATCTCGCCATTCTTTTCTTTGGATATAATCTAGAAAGGAGAAAGATTATCAGATTTCTCTCCCATTTTGGACCACAAGCAAGATGTACACTGAGAAAGTGTGCTTTCACCTGCTTTTTTTTGAGACTAGGTCTCACTATTTTTGCCTGTGGAATCACAGGCTCACGTTGCCTGGGGTACCACAGACTCAAGCAATCCCCAGCCTCAGTTTCCCAGGTAGCATAGGGAGACCTAGTCCCAAAAATATAGCTGGGCATACACCACGTACCACCGTGCCCGGCTTCATCTGCTTTTTTAACAAGTGCTCCTGAAAGTATCTGTATCCAATTAGGGAAGTGAGAAAGAAGGGAAGTTCTGTAAAAACAACTTTAAGAAAATAGAAAACCAAGTAATTAGAACAGAGTATGGTGGAAAGAAATTCCAATCAAGTCGTGTATATCATTACTAACAGCTTGGTCAGTAAATACTGCAATCGTAACGTGGCAAATACCCATAAACTACCATGTGTTTATTTTTGTGCATTTATATTATCCATTTATATTTGTCATACAAGTTGAATTTTTTATAACTTATAAGATTTTTGAGCTCATAAAGACAGTCTTTTGGGGAGAAATTTTCTGATTCTTTTCTGAGTGTAAAAATTGTATATACCTTTACACACAAAACAAAATCACATGTGCTCAACTTGTCTCTAGATACTCTTTACATTAAACAACATCTTCACCAAACTGCAAATATTTTAATATTTTATTTTAATAAGTTTTGTTAAGTTCTAAAAAGATACTATAGTTATTGACTAATACACTGATTATTTCAAACATCTCAGAGAAAGGATGGGAAAAACAGCACAGAGCCATCATTTAAGGTCAATCTGGTAATAAGCAAAGCAAACAGCTCCAGTTTTTAGGTCTTTACAAAGAATGTGTATGATCGCATGTATTAAAATTTTCCATTTATTAAAAATTTTAGTAAAAGTCTATATTGTGGTAGATACAAAATTCCATCTTTGAAGAACAGCTTTAGAAACTAAAAGCAAAAAGTACCCAAATATTCACATTAATTATAATTTCCCCATATCATTGTTTAACCAGGGTCTTTATAAACAGGGTCTTTATAATAATTTAACACTTGCTCTACTTATCTGTGCAAACTAAATTTCAAGGTTATCTGGAAGCTTCAATATTTAAAATTCAATGGAAACAGCTTGATAATAAGAGCTTTAGACAAACAAACAACTGAATAACACCACCTAAGAACTGCCTACTTGGACCCATTGTCATTATATCAAAAATGATAGTTTTTGAGCAATCAGAAAGTGTTACTCACCAGCAAGTGTATAATCCATATCAAAACCAAAACACTTAATTTTTTCCATGGCTAAACTTCGGTTCACAAACACCCTAAAGAAGAAAGTAAAAAGTGACACCTCAATTAATACTGAAACAAAAGAAAATTCTTAAATTTAATGGAGTGATTTGGCTGCCTTTCGAGAGTTTCTTATTTAGATACCAATAATAAGATTCAAAATAAAAATCTAGTACTCCTTATGCCAGAAGTGAAATAAGAAATCATATCATCGGGCACTCTGGCAGGCACCTGTAATCCCAGCTACCTGGGAAGCTGAGGCTAGGGATCGCTTTAGCCCACAGTAACCCAGACAACTAAGGAGACCTAGTCACCAAAAAAAAAAAAGAGAGAGAAAGACATCATATCATTAGAAAATATGTGGCTTTTCTTATTGTGTCTTGGTAATAACAATTCCATGAACTCAAAATTTCAGAAAACTAGTTCTCTAGTTTTTGAAACTTGCTTTGAAAACTAGCCTTTTCAGGTTGACTCTCTAAAATAAGTTCATTTCTGAGATTTTTATAATCCATTCATCACTTATTTGTAATTTAATAAAGGTACACTGAAAGTCTAATGTATATGCCAGATACTAAAGACATCAATGTATTTATGCCACAGATACTTACTGAGAAACTACAAAATGCCAGTTACTATAATATGGCAGTAAACAAAGAATATCTACTCCCATGGAACTTACATTTTTAATTTATAATATCCTTAAGGAACTCAGCCTAACAGGAAAGCAACTTACCAGCACATACTAATAGCAAATCAATAGAAGCTATAACATAGAAGAGAGAGTACCAATTGTTTAGAGACCAGAAGAACTGTCTGTCTGACAGCACATAAATCACAGAAATTTTCTAGTAGGACAAAACAAGAAAGGAAATCCAAGCAGAATAACCAAGCAAGAAGAAGGCTTACAGTGAACTACTGTATAATTTTTATGGTTGGAATGGATTAGTTTTGATTCTACCTTTTTACAAAAGGGGATTTTCCAGAGGGGTATGTGGCAGTGGCAATAAAAGCTATGGAATTAAAAAGGTTAGCAGGGATCAAATACATGAAGACTTTGTAAGTCACATGAAAATTAGGACTTTGTTCTGCATGCAAGAAACAAATGATTAAATTTTGAAGAAAGGAAATAATCAAGTTCAAACATCAGAAAGACTATTGCAAGACACTGAGAAATGAAAGCATATAAAAGTGATACACTTTCCATTTTATCTCCAGCTTGGTAAAAGGAGATCCTTAATTACCAAATCTTTGTTTGCCTTCATTTCACAAGTAACTGTGAAAGACAAAAATGCTACAAATCACACAGGAAATGTTAGAATAAAGATTCTGGTCTGGGCCCCCTCCATTAAATGACCTAGGTTAATGCTTCCCAAAGAGAAGTAATTGCAACCAGGGATGAAGAAGATTTCACTGAGATCCAAGAAGAAAACAGTATATCTACTGATACTTATTCCATCATTTTTGAAATGTCTACTGTACCATAGGGATGAATATCCCATATTTCTAACTGAAGGAATATTCCAGGGTTTGAAAACCACCGATCTAGGTAATGTCTCTTCACCAACTTACTGTTTCAGATTTTCCTCTGATCTCAGAACATAATCATCAAGTTTCAATGCAGACAAATTTTCAAATATTAAAATATTTTAATCAAAACTTTAAAATCAAGACATTTGAATTCAGAATTGATATCTTCTGGAAAATGAGTTATTACTATCTCACAGTATGCTATGCACACTCAATTAGCACTATAAAACTCTTAGTTCCTAGAGATGTTATATAAAATATATACTACAGTAAAGAATATACACATTTCCCCCTAAGAAAATCAAAGTCAATATTCATTGTCTTGGATTAATAATCAGTAGGAGTAGGAGATGGAAGTGGCAGAAGCTTAAAGATATAAGGAGCTAGAGAATAAATGACACCTATCCAAACCTTTCTTTTAAACACACCACAACCCCAAATTATATCACAATGACTCTTTCATCATCTTCATCAAACTTCACCTGGCTTTTACTGATAAGAACTTCTACATTTATCATCACTGTCCCCTTGTTATACAAATTCTTCTGAAAACAAGAGGGAAAACATAAAGTAATGGTTCTAACTCTGGAAACTAAATGTTACCACTGAAGCTTTAGACTTTTCAAACACTCAATGCAGGCTAGGGGGCCAACTGGATCAAATCCTTGATCAGAGCCCTAACAGCTGACATGCTTAAAATATTCCTTGGGAATTCAGGCAGGAATGAACTGGGAAGGTTTTTTCTTCATGGTTATATATATGTGGGACCACAGAGTAAAGAAATCACTTTGTTTCTGACTAGAGATTAATGTGAGTTGGTTTCAGTCATAGCTAAATTCACAGGGAAGAAAAAGAGACATTAATATCACTTAATTAGTGGTAAACATAGAAACCATCAAAAAAGTCTAGAAAGATAGTTTACCAGTTTCTCTCAGTCAAATGAATGGTTAAGCTTATATTCACTTTTTTAAGGACATAAAGATTATAATGCACCTTAGATATTATCTATACAAACTCTATAAATGATATATGACACATTTGTGGAGTCTACTACAAGTAGGTACTGTTTTGTGACAAACTCTAGTAATTGTCCTTCACAGATTAGGCAAATATAAAGTTTTTCAGAGATGAAAATTAGGAAATAAGTTGCTTTTCTGTGAAGATCTTTCACCATATATCCTCAATCTTTTCATTCTTATTTAAAATTTGTACCCTCACTCACAGAAGCAATTTCTTAATTAAAAAAAAAAATCACTGCCACCCCTTTAATTCATTTATATTATGAAATCAAAAGAAAAATCTTATGTGTATTCTCACCTCTCCTTTTCTTTCTCTTATTTATTCTACAAAACAAATTAGAGGTAATTGGGAAATGACTTTAATTTGTGTAAAGATGTCTAAAGTGCATAAGCAAAGCTCTAATGACAAAACAGAACAGCTGCATCATAGAGAACTACATTAATATATATGCTAAGACTTAAAAAATGTTGGAAGTATGCACTGACATAAGCAGAGAGGTGGCCTTGAGCCAGAAATACCATGTCTCCAGGATAGTTTTCAAGAGAAATTAATGCCCTGGCCTCAAATAGTAAATACTCTTTACTACTATAGCAAAAGAAAATGTTAGATACCCAAACATTAAAAGATAGGTTCAACATTACCATTATACATTTTTAAAATACCATAATTACAAGAATCCAAAATTTTCTTATTGGTCCCAAGACTTTGTACTTAGGCCAATTTGTTTACTTGCATCACTTTTTTTAATTATTAACTAGTGGAAAATACTCCAAAGCTTGTTTTAAATAAAGCACAAAACAATCACCCAGAAACATGATTAAACTTAGCAGTTCATCTTAAAACATAATTATCAGCCAGAAATTCCTTCATACTAAGTCATTTATTTTGCAAAATGCAGATTTGAGAACAAACAAGAGAAACAATCTTTGGAAGACAGGAAAACTAAAATCAGGCACAGACTTCCCACAAAAAACAAATGCAACAACTTTTACTATCATATCCCAAGGTAGCAAGAATTAAGATCTGAGGAAACTGTATCCAAATAAATACAGACATTAAACAAAATAAATAAGGCTATTAAAAAAATAAGGCTATTAATCTATGTGCATTAAGGATATATCTCGCTTAAGGAACATGAACATGCAATTTACTACATTTAAAATTTTGTAAACAGCAAACTCTTAATGGTTTTGAGATTTCACTCATAATTTAAAGCAGCATTACCTCATCTGTCACTGGTTGCCGTTTTGCAAAATGTGAAACTATCTGAGTCAATAAGCTCTTGAAGTCACATAACAAAATTCTTCTTCAAGTCCCTAGTGTAACCTTTTTGTGTGACTTTAACCGAACTTCAAAAAGATCGCTTTAGTCTGTACCAGGTCTCTCAACAAGCATGTATCTTCCAAGACAGTGTGGAGAAAACACCTCTGTGTCTAATTTAACTTGTCATTGGATATCACTGTTGCTCCACACAAATCCATCTGGAATTAGAATCTCTTTGGCAATGGTGAACTTTATCCCTGACTCCTCCCCTGCCTGGGAGTCACAATTTCCTGGCCCAGTGCCCAACAACAGTTACTGCAATACAAGTGAGACTAAGAATACAAGTATAAAATCTTCCTGGGAATGTTTTGGCTATGAGTTTGTGTAATCATATACTCAAAGTTCGTTACAGTCAAAGGGGAAAAAAAAGGTTACAAGAGCTTTTATGAGAGTGTAAATTGAGATTATTACCCGAAAGATTTTTTACTTGAAAGAAAAATGCTGTAATGTAGATTTCCGTTGAAAACATAATTTAGTTTCTTTCTCCCTAAACTAGTTTCTATTGTAGCTATTGGCTGAATTACTAAAATCTAGCTAGTACATTTTGATTTTTTTTCCTCTTTTGAAATCTATTTCATCTCACAATCATTTCACATATCTTCATTTAATTCTGAATGTCTATGGAATCCAGATCTTATGTTCAATTCACACTGCAAACAGTCTGCTTGCGTCTTCATTAATGTGACTTCCAGCAATCATCTCTCAGTCATCTCAATTTCAGTTGTTACTGTTCACAGATCCAGGACATGACACATACAGAAACTGAAAACATTTAGAAACTTTTACGAACAATTTGACAAATTAGTTGTTGAAAGTAAAAAACATAGACTTACATTTTAATGTCGTTTCATTTTTCTAGGTTTTCATATATATTTTATATACATATATATATATATTTTTTTGAGACTAAATCTCACTATTTTTGCCCATGGAACCGCAGGCTCACGTTGCCCAGGGTACCACAGATGCAAGCAATCCCCAGCTTCAGCTTCCCAGGTAGCTGGGATTACAGGCATGCGCCATCACGCCCAGCTATTTTTTGGGGGACTAGGTCTAGCTACATTGCCCTGGGTGGGACTCGAATCACAATCCCTGGTCCCCACATGGCTTTCTAGTCTACCACTTAAAGGCACGCACCACCATGCCCTGCCTTATGTTAATATACTTTATGTTTATTTTATTTTATGACTTGAAACAGATTGGAATTAAGAACAAAATACAGGCACGGGAGGTTGAGGCTGGGAATCACTTTAGTCCACAGGTTGGCGACAACCCTGGGCAACATAGCAAGACCTAGTCTCTTAAAAATAAAATAAATAAATAAATAAAACCTGTTCCAGTGTCAGGTTTGAAAAATTATCCTAAAACCCAGCTCTAATCATGTCACTTTCCTACTTAATAACAATGGATATTCTTCCATAATAAATTACCAATTTTTGTTTCTTCGGGGAGATTAAAGCCTTTTACCATCTTTCCCAAACCATTTTATTTAATGATGCTCCACATCATGCACCTTATAAGAACTATGTGCTGTTTCCTATCAGTGTTCTGAGGTTTCCCCTATTCCTAAAATGCCCTATCTTATTTTCAAGATCCAGCAATCTTAAGTGATATCTTCCAGAAACTATTCTGGATATACTAAAGAACAGCGTAGCAGTAACACCTCTGGGCTCAGTTCTTTTACTCTCTACTGACTTCATATAAGTTTTTGAGGCCAGGACCTATTGTCTTCCCAACAAGATATATAGGGCCATATAAAGAATAGAGGTAATATTGAACTGAGCTAAAAGTTAAACAAACTGAAATCACAATAGCAGTTAGTGATTGCCATAGGTTGTGCATAAAAGGCATAGGGAGTTTCTTTTTTTTTGAGACTAGGTCTCGCTATTTTTGCCTGTGGAACCGCAGGCTCTCGTTGGCCAGGGTACCACAGACTCAAGCAATCCCCAGTCTCAGCTTCCCAAGTAGCTGGGATTACAGGTACGTGCCACCACGCCCAGCTATTTTTTTGGAACTAGGTCTCACTACCAGCCCCAGGCGGGACTCGAACCGCGATCCTTAGCCCCAGCCGCTTCAAAGGCTGAAGCTTACAGGCACGAGCCACCGTGCCTGGCGGCATAGGGAGTTTCTACTAGTGAGTTATGGTGTTTCTTCTGAGGAAAATGAAATGCTCTAAAATTAGAGTATGTGAATATACAAAGAATACAAAGTATGTGTATATTCACATAAAACTAGTATGTGAATATACAAAGAATCATTTAATTGTAAATTTTAAAAGGGTGAATAAATGGTAGGTGATCCATTTCTAAATAAATATATAATTTTTAAAATTTAATGGCAGCCGGGCACAGTGGCACGTGCCTGTAAGCGACAGCTTATGGAGTCGCGGCGGGGTCTAGGGATGGCGGGGTCTAGGGATAGCGGTTCAAGTCCCGCACAGGACAACACAGCAAGCCCTATTCCTAAAAAATAGCTGGATGTGGTGGTGCACGCCTGTAATCCTAGCTACCTGAAAAGCTGAGACTAAGGAATGCTTGATTCCATGGTACCAAGGGCAACGTAAGCCTGCGGATCCATGGGCAAAAATAGCAAAACCTAGTCTCAAAAAAAGAAATAAAATAAAATTTAATGGCAAAACCAGAGTCAATCTTTATGTCCCCATCCTTGAGCAAAAGGTATAATTAGTCATCTACACAAACACGTAAAAAAAAAACTTTTTTTTTTTTTTTTGAGACTAGGTCTCGCTATTTTTGCCCATGGAACCACAGGCTCTCGTTGCCTGGGGTACCACAGACTCAAGCAATCCCCAGCCTCAGCTTCCCAGGTAGCTGGGATTACAGGCACACGCCACCATACCCAGCTATTTTTTTGGAACAAGGTCTCGTTACCGGCCCCAGGTGGGACTCGAACCGCAATCCCTAGCCTTGGCCGCTTCATAGGCTGAAGCTTACAGGCACGAGCCACCATGCCTGGCCCTGTAAAAATTTTCTAATTTATGAAAGTAATTCTTAAAAATCTGAAAGTTCAAATATCATCAATATACAGACAGAACAAATAATTCGGTACTATATTATAAAAGTAAAAATCAGGCCGGGCGTGATGGTGCGTGTCTTTAATGCCAGCCTAAGAAGGGAGGCTGAGGCTAGGAATCACTTGAGTCCCCGGGTTCCAGACTACTCCAGGCAATATAGCGAGACCTAGTCTCAAAAAACAACTGGGCGTAGTGACAAGCGCCTGTAATCTCAGCTACCTGGGAGGCTAAGGCTGGGGATCACTTGAATCCATGGGATTGGGACTACGACAATATAGCACAACCTAATCTCAAAAAAATAAACAAAGTAAAAGTCACTTGGTAGCATTAGTCCCAGCTTTTATATATTCTAGCCAATAATTTCTTTTTTTTTTCTAGCCAATAATTTCTTACCAATTATGTCTTAATATTTTCTCTGAGGAACATCCTCAGGAGAGACCTTTTATTTATCAGATTATACCCAGAAAACAGCAGTTTATATTTTTAAAAGTCTGAAAATAGCACATTATGATTTCCAAAATAAAACATGAATTGTAATACATTTTTTCAAACACTCAATGTTTTAAAATTCCAGCAAAAAAGAAGTACTGAAACATGCACAGAACAAATTAAAGATGATTAAAATTTTAAGATCCCATCAATTGTAAAACTCACCCATATTTTGTACTACTACAAAGGAAGGGGACGTGAAGAGGATCTGCCAAGAAAAGTCAGTTTTATAAAGTTAAGATATATCAAAGGACTATACCCATAGTATAATATGGAAGAAAAATAAATCTACAACAAAATCCACAAGGAAAAGTGTACTTCTCAGCCCTGACAAAGAGTTTGGGGAGGAAAAAACACCTCCCTGACATTATGAATAAGTTAGAAATAATATGTTTTTTGTGCTCTGAATGGTTAATATTGCCCATAAATGACTGAAATTAAATTCTCTCAAAAAAAAAAAAAAAACAAAACTAAACTCTAGGTGCTATACTGCTATTTTATTTTATGAGAATAGGTCTCGCTATGTTGCCTGGCACCACAGACTCCAGTTGCCCGGAGTGCCATGGACTGAAGTGATCCCCAGCCTCAGTCTTCCAGGTAGCTGGGATTACAGGCTCCCACCACGGCACCTGGCTGCTTTTTTGAGACCACGTCTTGCTATGTTGCTCGGGGTAGTCTCCAAACCGCGAATTCAGCAATGCCAGGACTCTTGCCTCCCAGTGCTTGGACAACAGGCACATACCACCACGCCAGGCTAGATGCACCCACATTTTAAATGAGAAAAAGAAAATGTGTATCCTGGGATTGATAAAATATTCATAGTATTGCTCACACTATCTTTCTACCAAGGACTTCAAAGTACACTTTAAGCAAAGTCAAAAAATGTTTAAGACTAACAAATGAGCCAGGCACGATGGCTCATGCCTGTAAGCTTCAGTCTATGAAGCGGTTGGGGCTAGGGATCACGGTTCAAGTCCTGCCTGGAGCCTGTAGTGAGACCTAGTTCCAAAAAAATAGATGGGCATGGGGGTGCGCGCCTGTAATCCCAGCTACCTGGGAAGCTGAGGCTGGAGATTGCCTGACTCTGTGGTATCCTGGGCAACAAGAGCCTGCAGTTCCACAGGCAAAAATAGTGAGATCTAGTCTAAAAAAAAAAAAAAAAGACTAACAAATGAAAAAGAATATACAAATTAAGAGAGAAATAAGAGATAATATCAGTACTTCTGAAATTGAATTTTTTTGTTCTAACACCTCACTTTAATTAGACAAAAGTTTTTCTAATTCTGTTTTGCTTGTTTTTCTCTATAGATTTTTTCTTTATTTTTTTTCTCCCCGTTTTTTTTTTTAATTAAAGACCAACATATTGAGACTAATTTAAAATGTATCAGTTGAACCCTGGGGATAAAATTGAGGAGCCGGGCACGGTGGCATGCTCCTGTAATCCAAGCACTGGGAAGCAAGAGGCCAGGGATTGCTTGAGTTCGTGGGTTCGAGACTACCTCGGGCAACATAAAGAGACCTTATCTCGACAAAGCAGCCAGGCTATCTGGGAGGCTAAGGCTGGAATTGCTTCGGTCCGCGGGATTGGGACTACCCAGGGCAACACTGCCAGACCTAGTCTCAAAAAAAAAAAAAAAAAAATTGGGGGGGAACTATCCATGTTATCATTAGGCCAAAACCTATCATTTAAAATAAAAATGAACAATAAATTTCATTGTGGCCTCTTACCTGAGAGACAGCAGCTCTACCAATAAGACATTCTCTACCAATAAGACACTAAATGAGTAGGATTCAAGTGTAACACTGAGAATGCATTTTCTTTTCCTGAATTATGTATCCTTGAGCATCTGTATATCCCCTACTATAGTCCCTTGAAAATGAGTAAAAAAAAAAAAAAAAAAAAAATCCTATCTACAAAATTTTAAATAAGCAAAGCTGAGAGAGGAGCTTCTCAAGTCCTGTTCTTACACCAATACTAAGTATAAATAAAGTTTGATGAGTTTCGGCAACTGTGTGAACTCGTGTAACGACCACCACAATCTAACATCCCTCTTTAACCCCAAATAATCCTTGATATCCTTTTGTTATTGTTTGCCCTATTATAGCTTTGCTTTGTTACTACAGTTTTCATATAAAAAAGATCAAATATGTAGTTTGTGTCTGGTCTCTTAGCACAATATTTCTGAGATTCATTCATGTTGTTATACGGATCATTATATCAAGTAGTACTCCTTTGTGTGGGTATACCACAATGTTACCCATTCACTTCATGGATGTTTTGCACTGTTCTCAGTTTTGGCTATTATAAATAATGCTGATGGGAACATTCACATACAGTCTACATGGACATATGTTTTTATTCCTGATGGGTAAATACCTAAAAATGGAATTACCAGGTCATATGGTAAAATGGACGCTTAAATTCAAGAGACTGTAAAAACTGCTTTCCATTGTGCATTCTTCTGAGCACTGCATGAGTTTCACTTTCTCCATGCTGTATCTTTCATTTTAGTAATTCTAGTAAGTTTACAGTAGTCTTTCAGAGGTTTTTAATTTGTACTTCTCTGAAAACTAATGATGTAGAACATCTTTTGTGTGTAGAAGTATCTATTTGAAACTTTTGTGCATTTTTAAGCAGAGTTGTAAGACTTTCTCATGTTTTGAGTATAAACCCTTTATCACATATAAGTATATTGAGAATATTTTCCCCCAATCTGTGAACTGCCTTTCCATGTTCTTAATGACATATTTAAAATACAGAGAGGCATTCTTGTCCATTTTACATTAAACCCAATTCATCAATTTGTCTCTCATGTTTTTATGTACTATGTCTAAGAAATATTTACCTAACTCAAGGTCACAAAGGTTTTCACCTATCCAGTATTTTTATATTTAGATCTACAATCCATTTTGTGTTACTCTTTCTGTATGGTTTCAGGCAAAGGTCAAGGTTCATTTTTTCTTTATGAATGCAGTTTTATATCTTTTAATATAACTAATCTTTCATCACTGAATTACCTGGCCTCACTACTAGAAAAATCAATTGACTATGTATGTGTAGGTCTATGAGTTCCTTATTGAGTTTCAATGAGGAACTTCCACTCCTATAAAGACTCAATTATCAGAGGTTTAAATAAAGTTCAACTATCATTTCTGGTGATTTAACTCTAATAACAATCCTTTCCTATTATTATTTGGGAAGTAATTCATAGATAACAACTGAGAGAATATACTACATATCAAAATAGCACATGCACAAAATTGTAAATTTAAAACTTTCATTCCAAAGCACAAATTTAATCTGTACATTTGTAAAGACAGAAAATGAGAATACAAGCTAACTGATATATGTGATCCATGAATTTCAAATGCACTTGCTCATTAACTATCCAGATAGTAATAGTAAAGATACTGCCCCCAAAAGCCCCTAAGAACAAACCTGAAAGAACAGCTCAACCCTTAATGCCCTTTAATTTATACAGTTTATATTGGTCAGTTCTAACTGACCAATTCTAATACATACTTTACACTACAGGGGAAAAATAAGTATAACGTCTTGCCAAGAATTTTGGCTGCCATCTAAGAATATAATTTTTCCTAAATCTATATATAAAGTAAGCTTTACCAAAAAAACACACATACAAGGTTAACAAATACACCAACATCCTGCTAATTTCTAGCACTAAAATTGTTTTAACAACTGTACATTTGTAGTCAGTTCTGGAGGGGGGAAAAAATAAAAACCCTAAAGAGGCAGTCCTCTTTTCACATTTAAATAAACCTCAAAATTCTAGTGATGTCATAAGAGGTCCAAAAATAATACAGAATTACTTATACCTACAGTGGTTCTATTTATTCAATAATAACGTTTAAAAATAAAAGTGGGCTAATTTTATTTTGCTTGTAATCAATACAGGATTAAAGGAACTTCTAAACACAGGGCTCTGAAACTACTTCAAAATTTCTAATAAAAGAAAGCATGAGAAAAATACTAAGTTTTCAGAACATCAAAATTAAATTTTTACTGTATTCTTTAAATTTATGTCTCTCTAAAATTAGAGAGGTCTAGTTATTCTTAAAGGCTAGAAATGGGTGGCCGGGCTTGGTGGCACATGACTGAAAGCAGCAGCCTAAGAAGCCAAAGCCGGGGCCAGGGGTCGCGATTCGAGTCCCGCTGAAGGCATGTAGCAAGACCTAGTCCCAAAAAAATAGCTGGACGTGGTGGTGCACGACTATAATCCCTGGGAAGCTGAGGCTGGGGATTGCTTGAGTCTGTGGTACCCTGGGGCAACGTGAGCCTGCGGTTCCACAGGCAAAAACAGCAAGATCTAGTCTCAAAAAAAAAAAAAAAAAAACAGGCTAGATATGGGATAATCAACAACATGTAGTTATCAACTTAAATGTCACTTATAGTGTTCACAAAAAGAAAATCAGTAACAATTCTAACTCTGAAGCACAGGAGAAAATAAAAAAACAATAAAAAAAATCTAGCAGAACTACTTTATATTGCAAAGAGGAACAGAGGATTCTACTCACATTTTTTTTTTGCTAACACAGTCCAGAAGTAAAGAGGCTTTTTACTCAGTCTTTCATACCATTTTCTAAAGGAACAATTTATTTTAAAAATACCTATGAATTTTTAAACACTCATTTCTATATAAAATTTTCAGTAAGACACCAGTTCCCTTTCAATCTTTATAAACACTTCGTACTGAAAACCAGAGTTTTCTACAAAGTAAACAGGGTGCTTACATGTCACTAGATTCCTGTTAAGGTCAATGTTATCTTTCTAAATAACAACAACAACTTTTTAGTACATTACAAATGATACTTTAATAATGATACTTTAATAAGTTTTCTATCTAATTTCTCCATTACCCTCTCCCTCCACTCTCAGACTGGTAGCATTGCTTATTAATCTTAATTCATTAAGATGACTAGAAAACCTCTTCACTGAGAAAGACGAGGGAAAAAAATAATAAACTCACCCTTCCTTAGACATTCTCAAAGAACTACTTCCTCTGGATGAGAATACAGGATCAACAAACAAGCTTCACTGATCTCTTGAGAACTGTAGCTCATTTGTTAAAGCAGAGAACTCAGGCACGGAGAGGCCCAAAAACTTTGGGCACAATGCCGAACCCTAACTAGGCAGTATCTCAGTAACCAATATTCTCAGCTTTTAAGACTTCAGAACAGAAGAAACATTAGAGAGCAGGAAAAATTACTAATGAGCTGAACTGTTTAATAATGGTCAGTTTAGAAAGGAGACAATAAATGACAAGTTCCTATAAGATAGGAATTGTTACTGGCAAACACAAAAAAAGCAAATTTACCCCCTACAACAGTATGCAAAAAATGTTGTATTTCACAGAATAGAACAGCCCTAGTTATTACAAATCATTTTTAGTTTATTCTTGGAGAAATAAGAAATCAGCGGGCTAAGTGCTATGTTTTAATTATCAATTTAACTATTTCTCCCTTAGAAACAACATAAACTACATGAGAAGGAAGTATTTTTGTATGGATCATATTACAGGAGGAACCTCAAGTACTTCCAAAATGAAGTCTTTTTATCTGATCATTAACTGCTTTTAAGGAAAACATCTGTGTTCACAAATAGTTTGCTCAACTGCCTAAAAATTTCAGCTCAAGTGAAACTAAAAAATTACAGATATTTGACATATGAGGGACTAAATCTAGAATATTCTGATGGTTGATTTCAAGCTGAGGGCTGTAAGAAAAACATTGGCAACTTCCTCCTGACCAATATAATGCATAGGGATTATGGAACAGGAGAAGAAATAAGTGTGTGAAAGTCTAAGAACACTGAGATAGCAAATAAACACCAATCCACAAGGAGGACATTCAAATTAAATATATACACACTCACACAGCCTCGGCCTAGGCTGCAGGCAGGGGTGGGGATAGGGTAAATCCTGTACCACTGGGGTCTCTCAGTCTTAGGGTGTAGGGGTTGGTCGAGCTGGGGGACCTGGCCTTCACTCTTCTGATTTCCAGGGGGTGGGGGACTAGGCAGCCTCTCTGCCAGAGGTTGTGGGCTGAGAGAGGGGATTAGTCAGCTCTGCCTTCCAGGTGGAACCCTGAACCTAGTCAGAATGGAGGTGGGAGCTGAGGTCCTTTTAGACAGCTCAGGCCCTTGGAGAGGACCTTCAGAAAACCTCTGCCATGACCTAGACTGCTGGCAGGGGTGGGGGATAGGGTGAGTCCTATACCACCAAGGTCTTAGGCTGAGGGAGCCAGCCTCCACTGCCACATTGGTGGGGAGTAAGGGCTGGGCATCTCTGCACAGCTAGGGGGAGGGGTCCCCCTCTGGTTTACTCCAACCTCAACCAGACCAGCACTAGGAACAAGAAAAATAGTTCTCCAGCTGCAGACATAAAGGAGAAGAGAGGAAGTAATAACTGCCCTAGATACACTCACCACCTGGGTAGGACCCAAAGAAAGAAAGGTTGGAACCATGAGGCAAGACTGTGAGACTAGAGATTGTGGTGACCTGTCACAGATTTCCACCTACAATATTTCCTGGGCTAGGGAATCAAATCTGTGGTTCAAAGATTTGTGATGACTTCCTCCTTTACCAATCAATGGGGGAGGAAAGCCACAGAGATGTGGCTGCACATCTGGAAGAACTGCAAACCACAGGTGAGGAGCTGAACTAACCATCTGCTGAGGTCTGTCTGCAGCGGGAATTTCTCCACTGCCAGTGGCTGAGAGTTGGGTTCCCAACGCTAGTTGCCAGAACTATATAGCACAGAAGCAGCACCATGTGACAGACACCGGAATGGAGGAGACAACCAGTGTACACAAGAGGAGGCATGAAACTGTGAACACACGGATCTGGAGAAAAGGAAAACAGTCTCAACAATAGAAAGCTCCACAATAAAGCTGCCTGGAGAACCACACCATACACCTTCAGCTACTCCTGGACATCTATCTGTTATGATCCAGGAATGCAAATCTGATAGGGTGTGCTCCCCGCCCCCCCACTGTTTTCTGTTTAAGACTGCAGGTTTTAAGGACAGGTAATGTTAAAATGGGAGAATGACCTTAGCTGGAATTTTCCTTTAGGGGGATGCAGGGGGAAGAAAGAAGGGTAACAGATTTCCTGGAAGGCGGGAAATCAGGGTATATAAAGGGTGTGCAAACAAAGAGAAGGATTTGATTTAATTGGATTGGGATTCCAATATAAAGAGAGGATAGAGAGGAGAGATGGAAATTAGCCATCTTATAAAGATGTGAGCCATGTGAGCTTAGCCATGTGGCCACCGAGGGCCTGCAACCCTCGGCTGGCCCAGGCTGGCAGCATGTGTACTGAATGCAGTTAAGGAGTTTGCAGATTTAAACTCCGTGTTGGAGTTTGTTTTGCTGAGTTTAACTTATGTCTGCGAGAGGCTGTGCAAAAGTTAGGCCTGAGAAGAAAGTGAACTTGGCTGGTTCGGCACCATGGAGTTCCTGCTGCCTGAAGGTTACAAGGAAAAGACAGCATGAAAGACAACGAGGAGCATTTAAAGAAACAAGTCTTCAAGCGTCTGGAGATAGACTCTGACTAAACATTGGTGAGACAATTAGGACTGAGAGACTGAGGATATTTGGGGCAATCTGGGAAAGGACTTTAAACAATGCTGAAAAAGGTTTTGGACAATGTTGAAGTATTCTGAGTCTTACATATTTTTTTTGTAATTATTAGGATAATTAAAAATCACTTTGTTAAAAATAAATTAGTCTGCACTGCACTGAGAGTCTTACATTGGTTTAGTATTTTGGTTAAAAAGGCTGGGGATGGTGGTAAGAACCCATGAGTGGAAAGTTTAAACTGTGTTTTAAAGTTTTTCTTTCCTGCAGTTTTTAGAGCTAAAAGCAGAGAGCAGTTGGCTGGCTTTTGCATATCAATGGTAAAGGTGATCAGTGAAAATGCTAATAAAGAGTGTGTAGCCTGCTTTGTAGAGAGTAGCAGGCAAATAAGAGTATCCAATTAAGGTTAAAGGTAATTACAAAAAAACTGCTTGTAGCCTGCTTTGGAGAGAGAAGCAGGCGGATAAAAGTAAACAGTTAAAATCAAAAAGTCTCTTTTTTTAACCCACTTTCAAATCCATACCCAGGAAAAAGAACACTGCTCCAGAAAAAAAAAAAAAAGATCAGTGGGCCAAGCATCAACCTCTTGCAGGGCAAGAGGAGTTAGAGTGACCGAAAGGATTAAGGAAGAAAGGGGGAGTAGAGGTATAGAGTTACAATATTAAAAGGGAGGGCCATACTAAAGGGGAACAATAACTACAAATATGACCAATGTTATATAAAAATTAGAAAATAAAAGATTATTTTAAAATAATGATAAACATACACAGTTTAGAGAAATCTTATTTGAATGAAAAACTATATAGCTGGTGGCCGGGCACGGTGGCTCGTGCTTGTAAGCTTCAGCCTATGAAGCGGCCGGGGCTAGGGATCGCGGTTCGAGTCCCGCCTGGGGCCTGTAGCAAGACCTCTTTCCAAAAAAATAGTTGGGTGTGGTGGCGCATGCCTGTAATCCCAGCTACCTGGGAAGCTGAGGCTGGGGATGGCTTGAGTCCGTGGTACCCCGGGCAACGAGAGCCTGCGGTTCCACGGGCAAAAATAGCAAGACCTAGTCTCAAAAAAAAAACAAAAAAACTATACAACTGGGCATGGTGGCACATGCCTGTAATCCCAGCTATCTGGGAGGCTGAGGCTGGGCATCACTTGAGTCCACAGATTCAAGACAATCCTGGGCAACATAGTGAGACCTAGTCTCTTAAAAAAAAAAAAAAACACTACATAAAGGTTTCTATTAGTTACTAAAAAATTTTAATAGTCATCAACTAGAAACTACTAACTTCTATAAATTCAAACTAAAATTATTTTCAGCTGTTTCAGAAAGCAATATGGCATAAAATGGAGAACTTACTGACCAAATCCACTCCTCAAGCTCCTTTGATATTTGGTTTTCTTTTTTTTTTT
>PVHY01024497.1:0-19578 GCA_004024945.1 Uropsilus gracilis
GAGGGAAGGAGGGAGGGAGGGAGGGAGGGAAGGAAGAAAGGAAGGAAGAAAGAAAGAAAGAAAGAAAGAAAGAAAGAAAGAAAGAAAGAAAGAAAGAAAGAAAGAAAGAAAGAAAGAAAGAAAGAAAGAAAGAAAGAAAGAAAGAAAGAGGGAAGGAAGGAAGGAAGGAAGGAAGAAAGAAAGAAAGAAAGAAAGAAAGAAAGAAAGAAAGAAAGAAAGAAAGAGAGAGAAGAAGGAGGAGGGGAGGAGGAGGAGAAGAAGAAACAAAAACAAGTGGGGAAAAGGAGGTTGATCAGAATAAAAAAGAAGTGAAGGAAGAGATGAAAAACAAAGATTAGAGAAAGGTGGGATGGGGGAGGAAGGGGAAGAGAAAAGAGAAAAACTAATTTGTGGTTACAACTTAAATTATTTATTTAATACTCATAATGCAATAATTCATAGTGATATAGTCAACTAGACTTGGATATCTTCCAAATAATCCTAAAAATAAACAGCAATTTTTCAAGTAAAAGAAAGAAATCAAGTTCACTCTAGTGGCAGTGATTCAAAAATCACCACTCAGAGGTCATAATTATAAGGGTTACTAGCATTCTAAATAATATGAGTTCCAAATGATTAAGTTGGTTCACAAACCTCTCAAAGCTATAATTACATGGGAAAGGGGAAAAGTGAAGAAGTCACAGGCCAAAGAAAGCAAGTTTTCATCATTACTAAATGGGTTTTCCTAGCTCTTAAGACCCTTTAAATAAAAAAAAATCTTAAAATAAAATATCTGACAAAGAATTAAGACACCACATTTACAATTGCATATAAAAGATAAAATCAAGAAGAAAAACTGCATTTATAGTATTATATCAGCCGAGTAAATAGCAATTGCAGTAAATGTGCTGAGATAAACTAAGTTAAGAAAATTATTTGAACATGGGCACTATTCAGATGGTTTCTGGACTGTGGACCATATTGTAAAAATGCTGAAGATTATAAATCAGTAGGCATGTACACATGAGTAATGCAGATGATTCATATTTAAGAAAAATTTATGATATTTTCAAGTGTTCTTGCGTACATAGTTGTATTTGATATTTATCACAGTTACAATAAATTTGACAGCAAAGTGTCATAATAGGCATCCCCACCCACACACACACACAGGTTAGCATAAATGCTTTAGAAATTGAATTAAGCAGATCTAAGTTATTAAATCTGGGATTAAAAAGAAGTTGCCTGAACCTCAGATAAGTGCTCTTTTAATACTAGAGTAATTGAACCTATATTATAATTGGCCATTACAGTTTCCTTCCACAGCAGTCCATTTCTAGTTCTTCTGTATGAGAACTACATACAGTTTATACTGAAGCTTTTGTCACCAGTCTGCTATGCCATTGTGTGACTGGTGTCTGCTCTTGGGATAAAGCCACAAAAGGAGAGAAAAACGTTACCTTTTTTCAGTTACTCCTAAAACATTTAAACTCCTTCCTATATTTGACCTGTTTTAATTTAGTTTTTACAGTACCTGGATTGTGGGTGTTTTGAATTTATTAAATATAGATTATTCTATATAAAAGGAATGCACTGTGATGGGTTTATAACATTATAGCAGACTAACTCTTTTTATTAATTTAATAGCATAACATGATTATAAAAAGACTTAGAAACACTCATATGACAGAAGAGATGCAAATGGCCCCTCACACCAAACTTTAAAATTCAGGAATTCTTGCCTGCATATGACATTCATAACCTCATACTTCTAAAAACTTTTGATTATTTTTATAGATGACTTCAAAAACTCTGTTCTTCATTTTGTTTTGTTTTGTTTTTCTTTTGGCCTTTGCTTTCTCAACCTATGCATTCAAATCCTTAAAATCCCCGTTACCTTGTAAACTATCTGACCACTGCTTTGTTGGTGCGAATTATGCTATTTAAAATACAACTTATATACTCATGACTCAGAAATGATTCTCTCCATCCAAACCATATCCCAAATTGTCTTACTCATATATCTAAATGTTGACTGTCATAGACTCTTGATTATCACATACTCATCTCTACCTTCAAATATCCAAAATGGATACTTGTCATCCTCTGCAAATGAGCCACATTTCATTAATGACACTATAATCTGCTTAGTTGTCAAAATTAGATACTTGCAAGGCATGACAGGTATCTTTCTTTTCACTCAACATACCCTGACACAGAGTCATGTTTCTAAAATACTTTCCAATCTGGTTTCTACCCCTAACTATCCTTTCTCTCAATAGTTTATCTACAAGAATTCAATAACTACTAATCAGGTTTTCTTCATTCCAGTCTTGTACTTATATCCATTCCCTAGTGTGCCCTAAAATACAAATAGGACAGCGTATCTTCTTAGCCAATAATCTTCTGTTCTTCCACTTTTCCTATAAGATGGCACTTAGACTCCCATACAAGTTTACTTTGAGAGCAAGATCTCCTTAAGTCATAAATCAATTTATTAATATGTTTCTACTCATTTTCCCTCACTTTATGTTAGTAATACCAACCCATACATATTTTCAGGTATCTACCATGGGGTTAATTACACCACTTGATTAACCTTTATTAATATTTGAAAATCTATTTTGGTATCACTGGAGTTAGATTTAATCACATCTTGTTTTTCAGTTCTTACTCTCTGCTTCAATCATGTTAGGATCCAGTGACTTACACATTTTTATGTAGTCCAAGATCTCTAGCATTCTGGTTTCTGTAACTAAGATCCTACATGCTTTCTTCAATTATGAATTTCAAAGCCAGCACAGATTCAATGTAACTTGTTTTCAGTTTGTATTCTCTGTTCTCAATACTTACCCTCTTCCAATGTTCAGTGGGATAAATGTCACCAACATTTAGTAGCCACTTGTACCATTTGGAGATATGGGAATTTACTTTCATTTCCTTCTCCTTGATTCTCCAAAAATATCCCCAACACTGGATACATCTCAACATTCCAATACTATGCCTCTCATTGCCAATACATTTCTGAATAAATTTCTATTTCTTTCATAGGCAATCTAATTAACTGCCACCTGGACCATCGAAGGCTCTCATTCACTTCTCTCTCCCTTCTGTTTATTTCCCATACTTCAGCTTGAAATCCATCTTCAAAGTGAAAATCTAATGGTCTCAGTTCTCTGTTGTTATGTTTCAATGACATATCATTATTCTTGGACAAAGACAGTTATTCTCAACAAGGCTTGTTGAGCATGGACTGACCTTTAAATTTATCCAGTGTTCCCTCACATCCCATGGTTCTGTTGTATCTGTGTGTGTTTCTGTTTTTCCCTTGATTCATTATTGCCCATACCAACTCCAACACACAGAAATAACCAGTAAATACTGATCTTTGATTTTTTAATAGCATTAACTTTATTGGTATAGTATAGGAAATAATTGGGTTAAGCATATGGTATAGAGCAAATGCAGATACTCTCAGTACTCTTGAAAGTTTTGGGAACTATTATGTTTCAATTTTTATCTTCTACTGCCTACAAAAATGATTCATGAGTTTCATAAAATCTAGAAATTAGTGTCAAACAAAAAGAAACAAAATTAAAATCACTTAGAGATCATCCATCCCAAAGAACTAAGATATTTTATATGTTTTTGAATATACTCATTCAAGTACATAAAGTCAACAATTTCCTTAAAGCATTGCTGAATTCAACAAATATTAATATAGAAAGGAATGTCCCTGAGTTTCATGACTAATAACCTTGAGGATTTGGCAAATTGTAGGCATCAAAAAGAGTCTAGAAAGGACTGTTAGTGTATGAGGGAAGTGACAATCAAAATTATAGTGAAGTAGTACCTTACACCAATGAAAATGCCCCATATCAAAAAATCTAGGAACAACAACTGTTGGCAAGGATATAGGTAACTGTTACTGGGAATGTAGAATATTCCACCCCTTATGGAAAACAGTATGGAGGTTCCTTATAATATTAAAAATAAGTCTACCTTGTGACCCAGCAATTCCACATGTAGAATCTACCCAAAGGATGCAAAGGCACTAATTCAAAGGGTTATATACATCCCTGTGTTCATTGCAACACTACTTGCAAAAACAATTCTGAAGGACAGATGAATGAATTAAGAGGATGTTGAATACTACTCTGTGATTTAAAAAAAAAAAAGTGAAGTCTTTCTTTTTTTTTTTTTAATTACTACAAGGATGGAACTGACAGGAATTATGCTGAATGAGGTAAGTCAGAAAAAGAAAGACAAATACTGGATGAATTAGTTCATATATAGAATATAAAGAAACAAAAGAAAATAACAGACAAAAGTAAACCCAAGCAAACCCTGTAAATCTGACTGTAGAATTGAGACTACCAGATGGGGAAGGTGTAAACCAAAGGAGGAAAGAGGCAAAATAGATAATGGTCATAAACTGTGGGTACATTGGTGGTGGATGTGGTATGTTAACATATATATATATATATATATATATATATATATATATATATATGGAAGTGCATTAACCTATAACCCCAAATCATATATAGTATTTTAAAACAATGTTCTTTCAATTAAAAAATAAAGGTGTCTTGTATTGAGATAAGTTAAGGATTCAGAAAGCAGGTGATTGATTTGTAAAACTAGCAGTGTATCAATCAACAAGATCTAAGGAATAGCAGTTTGACATATATTTAATGATATTCCCACATTTTGTCAATAAATTTATCTCTTCTTTGTTGATGTTAAAAAATTAAAACTTTTAAAGATGGAAAATGATTCATTTTACATATATTGTTACTGATAATAAATACATAGTAATTCAACTTTCATTTTTCTGTTACACAAATGTGTAGTTTGTGAAGAGAGGTGTGAATACAGTTTACCTTAAAAAGCTTTTATTTAAAAAGTTCAAATCCCAGGTATTTCTCAATATGTCCAAAGATGATTTAATTTATTTGAAATGGTTTTGAACTCCTTTAAAGATGTTTGCAAGGTAGTATTCTGATGAGAATATTAAAATCTTTATGGTGCCCTAAGTAAATGATTACTTACATAACTTTATAAATTACAGTTATTGACTCAGTCATAATTTAAACTAATTTGTAACAATATATTGACTCACTATATTGACTCACTAGAAGGCTTAAAACAGGTAACTTCATTTAATTTTTTCATTTAATTTTTAGCAAGCAATAAAATAACATTTTTCTTAAAATGAAATATAAATTTGAAAATAGTCATTTTACAAAATTCCATCCTGATATGAAAATCTAAAGGCTTAAATATTCTAAAATTAAATTTATCTCAGGACCATAGCAACAAAAGACCACTTGTTATGAATTAACATACATTCAATCACTATTTCTTTATTGTATAAACATCTGCCACAGCAATAATATATTTTTTAAAATCTCTGTAGAGTGCTGAGAGTGCAAAGAAAAGTAAGATGGTCCATTTTCCAAAGATTTAGTCAGTGGAACAAAACCATGTCACAAGTGTCATAATCAAGCTGAGTTCATTACAGTTTGTGATCATAAAGGAAAAATGTTTCTTTAAATCCATACTCTCAGCAAGCTTTCTCTATAGTCTAAATAACATAACTTGCATGTGTATATGTGGCTATTTTTAACACAGCATAATTACAAATATGTATCATATACATGACAATTATTCTAAGGATGTCTGGGCTACATGGGTCATTATGAAGTTTATGATTTTCTGTATGTAATATGGGCACAAGAATGGGGAATATTGACACACTGTGTGCTCCATTCCTGGACTGGGTAACAACGGAGGTATATTACATGATTAGCATCAAGAACAAAGGAACAAAAGATGTACAGCAAATTAAAGTTGTTAAGAAAATTAGATGTCATTCAAAGATGAAGTATTACAGTAGGACACCTACTCCAGACTGGAGTCATCAATGTTCATTTCTAAGGGAAGGACAGAAATGGTTGAGGGGCAATGGTAGGGGACAGTTTGGCGCTGATGCAAACCAACACATTTTACCTCTCATTTATTTTCAGCCTACAAATCATGCAGAGAAATAAACAAAAAGAAATGTTTGAAGGCGTAATGCTTTATGTTATGTTGGAGTTATTTTCATGAGTCATCCTTTAGAAAAGAAAAACAGCTTTTTGCTTAGACACCAGAGATCCATTATGGTCATAGCTTTTAAGTCACAGGATATTTGGGGCAGTAGTAGGGCCAAAATAGTGTGTGATGCAGATATATTCAAAAAATTCTTTAAAATTTGGTATGAATGTCAATCACAGAATAAGAGCCTTGAAATATTGAGCTCCATTGAGCAACCAAAATCTCAGCCTGTTAAAATAACAAGCGAGATTTAATCACTGATAGACATAACATTTTCACATTGAATATAAAATTAACACCAGTAGGTTAAATGGTAAGACATTTTTAGAGTAAATTTTCCCTAGACATAACCTATCAGACTTGACATTTCCTATCTCTTTGCTCCTACATTTTCAATCCCTTTTCTCTACATTTTTATGCATACAAATTGAAGCTGAAAAGCATACTCCTCCCATTTGTTACCTTTCTGTGTTGTATGTGTGTGTGTGTGTGTGTGTATATACACACTATGGAGATTATTATAAGATTCAGAATAGGTATCAACAAGTCAGAAATAGTAAAGGTTCAAATTAAAACATGATACCTAATTCAAAATTTTATTAATTGAATACTAAAGTCAGGAATTAGCTATTGGATCTGAATTCACTACTAATATCTGTGATACATTTTAAAGCTATTGTGAATATCTGTTGGTAAGGAAACACTATAGCTTCTAAGAAGGAGATAGATAGATGATAAATAGATTAGACAAAAATGTAAATAGAAACTAGGTAGATAGAAATTAGATATAAATATATGTTCAAATTTACATGTGTGACTTATATTAGGAATACAGTTGCCACTTTGTTACTTTAATTATTTCTCCATTTAGTATTTTATTTGGATAATGAACCCAAATTGATATTTTATAAAATCTCTATCCTAGGAAGAAAAAAATAAAAACCAGCTCTTTTATTTACTCTAACAGGTGTGAAATGAAGCTTACTGGTAGCAAAGTGTGATGGACTATCCAGAACAGTGAAGTAATGGTAGTATGAAGGCCCACTTTATAGAGCGGTGACAGTCAAAGAGTGGAAAAGTCTCCATTATAAAATAGTCGATTAGTTTTGACCACTGATAATGTTTGAAAGAGGAAGATGTATATTCAGGGTAAAATAAATGACAAGAAATGTGACACTGAGGTTATATATTTGAGTAGCTAGGGAAAAAGACTTTTATCAGAAACAAAGAAGTTCTGCTTTGAGAAGTAGTCATTCAATTTCTTTTTGTACCGGGGTAATTTTTTTTTAAATTGAATGTTAATAGAATTGATTGCAAGTTAAATTTCAATTTAGACAAAAAAAACATAATTGATTCACTTAGATGTAGTGTTCCATGGGAAGAAACACAAATTTGAACCACAAAAAGTGAAGAGGTCTATTAATCTCTAGTCAACCATAAAAATCATAAAAACTTACAGTTCATTTTTACCAATGCTGTAACTTCAGTGTTACAGCATTCAGTTGCTCAAAATCTCATTCCTTTGTCTGTCCACACTCCCATCTTTTAGAACATCCAACTTAGTTTGGAGTTTGATTAGAAGAAGATAATACCAAATAAATCTAGTTTTCACCATGTCTTGTGTCTGCCTAAACACTTTATGTATGCTAAATTTCAAAACAATACATTAATTTTCAGAAAACTTGTGTAAATTATGTGCTATTATTTTACCCATACTATAGAGGAGAAAATTGAGGTGTGAAATTACATGTTCATGATAACTCAGTAAATGGTAAAGCTAGAATTCAGTCTGAGCAGAGTCTACTTTTTATCACTTCTGAGAATATAACTCTTCCAAGATTGTACTGTCTTTGTTCCCTCCTAGAAAACAAATAGGTGATAACTATTTGCATGTTATATTGTCTTTTATATCCTTATGGAAGGATATAAAACATGTTACATTTCATGAATTAAAATATAGAATGTTAATTGATGCCTACTTACACTTATTTTTCTTTTGTTTCTCTTCAACTTATTGCATCGAATCATAAAGGAGATATCCAAGAATGCCCTGCTGACTTATTTTGCTAAACTGGTGGATCAGTTTTAAGAATTCTAGGAAAAATAGAAACTGATCTAATACTTTCTTCACAATATTGTGAATTCAAGGTAAATTCTTTGAAACTCAAAGTCAGCTGAATATTGAAAACAAAAAATAATTTCAAACAGTTCAATATTTTGAAACTAAAAATTAAACCTGGAATTATTAATACTAAAAAATCTTGAATTTAATTTTTAAAGTCACTGTCTGATTATAAAAATGGGTTAAAATGAGAAAGCCTGTTGCTTATTCTCACTCTTTAACCTTAGTCTCCTTATTTACTTTTTTATTGCAGATGGAATATTTATTAGGAAGAAAAATTTATTAATATTAATATAAAATGCTGAGTACACTATTTGATTTGCATAACCATTCTTTTAAAAGACAGGACTTAGTATTTGTCACCTCTATTTCATTTATTTATTTATTTAAGTTAACATTAAGATTGCCTCTCTCAAGGTATTATAAACTATAGTGTTCCCAGCAATGAATTACCCACTGTCCCTGTTACAGTCCTTTGCCATCTCTTCCCTCTTTGTTATTGCCCTTCCTCTTCCCCCCTTCTGATGTTTCAGTTCCATAGTCACCTTCCAAGTGTCTGTCTTTGAGCTTGCCTTTGTCTGACTTTATTTTAATTTCCCTTTATTTCACACATTAGTGACACTGTCCAGCATTTATCTTTTTTTTCTGACTTAATTCACTTAGAATTGTCCCTTCCAGTTTTATTCATGTTGGTGCAAATGGCATAGCATCTCTATTTTGGAAAGGAACACTAGGAAACTCAAGAAAGTGACTTATCCGAGTGGACAATGATATCAATTTGGATGTTATCCAAGTCTTCAAAATCCAGTTTATGTGCATCCTTTCCTATAACCTTTGAAATTTTATTTGCATTAGCACTAAAAACAACCCCCAAACCATAGTAACTTACCGCTGGAGAAGTTCCTCTTTTGCTCTTGCTTATACTTGGTTTGTCATGATGTCCTACTCCACATAGATACTAGAATGATAAAGATTCTCCATGTTGTTAGCTCCATCATTTGGATCTTGTCTTCTCAGTTGCTGAGGTAGGAAAGAGAGCACTGAATGATATCATGCCAACAGTTAAACCGGTCATCATTTTTTTTTTTCAAATACCATTATCTAGAAATGGTCTCAGGATTGGGAATCCCAACCTTCTGTGAACTTAAATGGTAAAAAGGGTTGGATGAGGATAAGCATCATAAATCTGCTGTGGTAAACTTGGATGGATAATATTTACAGATATAAAAATGTTCACTAAAATCCTTTATAACATAATTTAACGTGGCTGGGTTTCCTACAATTAATGCCTATTTCTGCAGATGACAGAATCAAGGAATAAAAATCACTTTCAATTAAATTCAAAACAGATCATGTGTGATAGTAGCATTTAAAATGTCAGCAACCTGAAAGACAGCCAGCTAAAACCATCCTTACACTGTAATACAGCAGTCAGTATAGTCCTGAAATTACTGACAATTCTTGTTTAGGGATTGAACTTTTAGGTGCATGCAACTTAATGTCAAAACAGAGAAGGAATAAATATAGCATCGTGGTTTTTTAATTATTTTCTTTTCCTGGTAGCAAGACATTAAAACTACCAAAGATCTACTGAAGAAGATTTACTTCACATAGTTATAGCTGTGATGTATGTTGGTGTGTATGAATGTATGTATGTATTTGGTAGTGGGAATATCTAGTAACTTTAAGGGAGAATGATGTATCATTCAATATTTCTCAGACTTCCAAATGTTTGAAGGAAGTTGCTGGATAAATGAATGACCAGAGAAAAATTTTGTCTTAGAAATCAGACCTGCATGATTTAATGGAAAAAGGGATGTGTTACAGAGTCAAATGTCCTTGTTTTAGTTCTGGATTATGCCATTCATTGAGCCATAGTCTGTTTGAGTAGAAAAAGCTATAAATGTTAACACCTGCCTTACTAAGTAATTATGAGAAACAAATGTGATAATTTCTATGAAAACACTCTCTTGACTCTAAAGCACTAAAATAAAACTTAGCTGTTGTTGAAAATTTGAGTTGCTATAAAGGAAAAGAAAGACCAAATTCTATTAGATATAAGCATCAGTTTCTGAATGTTAAAATTATTACCATGATAACTTTCTGCTCTCATGATTATTTACATTACTTTTTTCAAAGCTACTCTAAACATAGACTACTCTTTTCTTACTCTGTGTGCAGGTGCAAGAAAACTAGAGTTCATTTTATAGTTAGGAGCAATGATAATTATTAAAATCAATTTTTGAAAACTGATTTTACAGAATTAGTTAAAAAGTCAGTGATTGCATTTTACCAATGAAAAGGCTAAAAAGGGAACAAAGAAAGAGACAGTAATTTTCCAAGAATGCTATAAAGATAAAAAAAAGTTGAAATTCTTTTGGCTTGAGACTGAAGCATTTACCTCTGAAGTTTTTCAATGAGGTCAGTATGACTTAATCCATTTTAAGAATGTGATAGTTTGCATGTTGATCTCCAGCAAATAACATGAGTTCTTTTAAACAAAATGTGTTTTTGTGAGATTCCACAGTTTAATCTCTGAGGTGAGCTTCATTAAATAAATGAATAGCTTGAGCAACTAAGCCAAGCTAGTAATTTATTAAAATTAAATCTCTACACATGAAATATGGGACCAGTGTGCAAAGTCATGTTCTCATGTTGCCATCATGTTAATATTTTAGCTCAAGTTACTAGATGGAAGAAGTGATGTTGAAAAACTATTGGGGTAGAGGAGCGATTTTGGTTATAAATACTGTTTTGTAAAAACAAATAAAGACCCCCCCTGTCAAAAAAAACCCTGGGGGGAAGAACTAAAAACACACTTCTCCAAAGAGGAAATACAAGTGGCTAACAGGCACATGAAAAAATGCTCAACATCACTAGCAATCAGGGAAATGCAAATCAAAACCAAGATGAGATACCACCTTACATCAGTAAGAATGACCCACATCAAAACAAACAAACAAACAAACAAACAAACAAAAAACGGGCAACAACAAGTGCTGGCGTGGATGTAGAGAGAAAGGAACACTCTTACACTGCTGGTGCAAATGTAAACTGGTTCAGCCATAAAAAGCTGTGTGGAGGACCCTCAAACTAATGAAAATGGAAATACCATTTGACCCAGAAATCATTCTTCTGGGAATCTACCCAAAGAAGACTTCAATACATATACAAAGGGATACCTGCACCCGGATGTTTATTGTACCACTATTTATTTATAATTGCAAGGATATGGAAACAACCATAATGTCCCAAAACAGATGAATGGATGAAAAAGATGTGGTATATATACAAAATAGAATATATACAAAATAGAATTTAATCAATTAAAAACAACAAATTTGAAATTTTTTTCTTTCTGACTTGTTTTTGCTAATATGATTTCTTCTAAGTCCATCCATGTTATCTCAAAGAAAAAGATAGAAACCAGTGGTTTCTCTAATATATGGACTATAGGAAAAATAAACAGAAGGCCAGGAAGAAAAGACAAAGCAAGCTAACCACCATCCTAAAGTACACAGCTGGGGTTGGGGGATGGGTGGGAGTGGTCAGGAAGGAGAAGTGGTGGGTGAACACTGGGGAATACAAAAAATGTGAAATATATATATATATATATCAATATTTAAAGGAGAAAAATATTGTTTTGGATGAACTAACACTTTTTTCCTGAAATATATTCCTCTAGTTTAAATTTGTTCCTAGAGCCAAAATTTTAGCATATGCTATTTAAAAATGCATAGACAAACAATGGACTATGATGGAGAACTATGGGTGCTTTGGTGTTACTGGGTGTGGTGTAGTAACATACATCTGAGGAGGTATGATCTGAAGCTTCTGAGTTACATACAGTATGGTAAACCAATGTTGCCTCAATTAAAAAATGTTGAAGACTAGGATAAATAGGAAAGACAGAAACTGGAGGAAAATTAAATATAAATAAAAATATCTAAGCAACCAAAGAATTAGACATTTCCTGAAAAGAAAATATGTCCAATTTTTTTTTTCAAAAGCAATTATGAGCACTTCTGTATGGACAGCCTAACATGATATAACACACATCTTTGCTGTCCCTCTTCCTCTAAATTTTAATAATTTTTTCATTCATCTGTTCATTCAAAGGATATTTATTGAGATCTCTTTTTTCCTAGGTACTCTTTCAGTTTCTGGAAACATAGGGAATAGAAGCAAAATGTGGAAATACTTTAGATATTGAAGACCTCTGAAGAGTTGGGCATTGATAGTCCTCAATCAGTTATTCAAACTGAAAGTGGGAATTTGGGCAGGCATATCACACTTTTATCTAGAAGGTGGGCATTCTGCACAGAAGCCTGTTGTCGGAGTACCAATGATGTATGGGAGGTGAAGCAGATGTGTTTACCTAAGCAATTGTGGAGTGAGGAGTGAAAGCTAGATCTTGGAAGGTCTCTTAGGTTAGAATAAGAGGTGTGCATTTACTTTTAGAAATGGTGTCTGCTATTGAAGGTTTGAGTGCGAGAGAGAATGACATGACTACGTTATGTTGACCACAATCTGAGACTTGATTAGAGAGGGCTTGTGTACAAGCAACTTGAGAAAGTAGTTAAGAGATACCTGTATCAAGCTTTATGTTCCAAAGTTTTTCAAAGATGACTGCTTAAGGGACTGATTAGTGTATAAAATTAATTAAAGACTGAAAGGTCAAGAAGCCCAGTTTTGATATGGCTGAACTTTGTGACTCCTATTAGTTGCTTAATACTTCTTGAGGAAGTGGACAAGTTGTGAACTTTTTAAAGTTTCATTTCCATTTAAAAGTCAAACAGAGAACTACCTCTTTCTCCCCCCACAACAGTAGTGGAAGGATCAAAAGAGATAATGTGTGCGGTAAAAGCACAGGGAAAACCACAAACTTCAAAGCATGGTTCTCTACAAATGTAAGGTGTTATTATGCATAATTGTGAGTCCTGATTTGGTTTTCAACAAGAAACTATTTGCTTTCTCTAGATTAGTTGAAGAGAAACCAGACATTCAAAACTGCAAACACATAGTGCTACCTAGCACCCCAAGCAAATTAAATAAAATCTAAGGATAAGTATTTAAATTTTTGAAAGAGTTTTTCTTCCAAAATCTGGTAGTATATAATTGAACAATTTGAAATACTTAAAGCCATTGGGGGAATTTTTTTTTTAAATCTCTGAAAAGTCACAGTTTTCATTATGAAAGTGAACCATTTATAACTGCATCCCAGGACACTCACACACCAGTATATATCTGGACATTCTGGCAAACTACTGACCAAAAAGAAATGGTGCTCCTGTTATTTGTAGAACTTAATCTAAGTATTTTTCAAGAGGTAAGAGAACCAACAGCATTTTACTCACAATCTTCCCAATCTTTCTTCCACTTTATTTGAACACTGCCTTTTTTTCCTTCACTATATTTAAAATATTGAGACATACAGGAAAGTCTAAATGACTGGTCAAGAAATTCTGGCCTGTTCTTGAGTCCTAGTCTATTAAGTTCCCCTTTTGCTCTTTATTTGACTAATTGATTCTTGGTAGATTCAATGATTTCTCTAAATTCTGTTCAGATCTACTTGCCATGGTTTCCTGGGAGATGATGCCACAATCAGAAGCCTTTGTTTTCAGGAACAGATCAAGGTGAAAGGGAGGAAAAATAACTCTTCTCTAAAATTTTGTCCTTACTTCCTGTCAAGGCTTTAAAAAAAATAGCCTCAAAATACTTTATTTGCAACCACAAATAGACTAGTATTTATAGAGATTTAAATTTTACAAGATGGTTTTTAAATGTTTTATGTGTGCTTGTGTTTGTATGTATGTTTGTTGTGTGTATGAGAGTGAGGAAAAGAGAGAGCGATTACATATGAGCACACAATGAAAGACCTTGCATCATTTTATGATGCAGATACTGAAACACATGCACAAAAGTAAGTTATAGAATCTGGGAATTAACCAGTGGTTTTCAATTTTAATTCCAATGTCTTCTACTCACTCAAAGTTGCCTAGAAAGACTACAATACTATAATCTTGCAAATGTATATTCTCAGGGAATTCAATATTCTACCTACACTGTGCCCTTACAAAGTTTAGGAGTATATTGTGAGGGACAATTTTTAAGAGGTAGCTCTGTCTCAGTTGAAATGTCTGCCACTTCTCATCAGCTTTCTAGCAAGTGCTCATTTATTCAGCAATATATTTCACTTATCAACTGATGGGCACTGTGACAGAGAAGAATGTTCTATAAACAGCTAAGGTGCTCATTCTCTTCTCTATTTTTTTTTTAGCCAAGCATTTACTGAGAAACTCAAGACTTTTTATTCTTTTTTTTTGTAGTCACAACATATTTATTATTATCATTTGGTATATTTTCAATATCTGTTATATTTTTGACTCGGCTTTCATTTTAACCTCAGAAATTCTTTGTTCATTAATATATAATATTTTTGTAAGAATTATGCTTTGTCTAATCATCAACTGTGTAAATAGTCATTATTTGTCTTTAGCTAGATTTACTGCACACAATTGATTTAAAGTCCTATTTTGTTATAAAAGGAACATTTCATCTTTCCTCATGACTTAATAGTGTTCTAAAGTTTGGATATACTGCATTTTATTGGTCTAATCCTCTACAAGCGGACAAATAGATTGTTCCATTATCTCACTATTGTAAATAGAGTTGCAATAAACACTGTTTTTCTTTTTCTTTTTCCTTTTGGATTGATAGTCTCTGTTCTTTGGGTAAACATCCAAGTGTGACATTGCGGGATTTCTTTTGCTAATCTGAAACTATCATTATTTGGCACTATATAATAGTTCCATATAAATGTTTTTTTTTTTTCAATTTCTTTAAAGAATATCCTTGGTATTTTGATTTGATAATTTTATGTACCATTTTGGTAGGGTATTCATTTTGATTATATTGATTCTCCCTGTCCATAATCATGGCTTATCTTTCTATCACCTTAAGTTGCTAACTCCTTTAATAATGTTTTATAGTTTTTTTTTTTCTGTATGGACCTTTCACTGACTTGGTCAATTCGTAGATATCTGATTACTTTTGATGGGACTATGGATAAAATTGTTTTCTTGTTCTTTTTCTTTATGGTATATACAAATGTTATTTTTGTATTTTGACTTTGTAACCCACTATTAAGACCATATTGTAGGTAGCTTCTTCCTTCACATTATATAATTTAAATGAGTATTCTCTCATATTTGTTGTTCTGCTGCTATATAATAACACCTTTTGGCTATTTTTCTTGGTATTGATAAATTCTTTTAGTTGTTACTTTTCATTGAAGCTCTTTACCTTTCCACTGTTTTGAATGTTAGTCTTGCAAGATAAATAATTCTAAGCTGTAAGTCTTTTTTTAGACTCTTTAAAACTTCTTCCCATTCTTTCTTACCTGTGGGGTTTCTAAAGGCAAGAAAAGTCCACAGATAATCTAATGCTCCCTTATGATTTTTGTTGTTGTTGTTGATTTGTTTTTTCTCCACCATAGAGATTTTCCTTATATTTGTCTTTTTTAGGTTAAGTTATAGGTAAATTTTCAGACTGTTACTTTTGTACCTGCCCAGATGACTATAAATCTGGTACAGACAGGAAGTAATAGATAAGGAACTGGAATAGTAGGCTAATGAAAGGTCACTTCCAGTGAGCAGTAGGAATTCTAAGCTCTTGCTATGCTGTGGCATTATGATTTTATAGTGGGGATCTACTGTAATCTGTTCTTCAATGCCAATTCTTCAACCTAAATATCAATATAGTCTACTGTCATTCTCAAACTCTAGGCTGCTTGAAAAATAGATGCAGTGCTAGGTGTGGATTATAGTTGAGACAAGGCAGTGCTAGGTGTGGATTATAGTTGAGACAAGGCTGTAAGCTGGGTATTTTCTTTGATTTTCTAGACACTTAACCATAATGCTCCTTGCTAAGATTTAGGTACTTACTCTGGTTGGTGAAAACTTTCATTTTATCAATTTTCATCCTGAATGATGTAGTAGCAGGCATTTAGAAGAGCCTAATGCTGTGAGTACTACCTTCTTCTAATAGAAGACATAGGTAGTCAACCTAGTCATTACTGCAGTTTCAGAATTCAACCCTTCCATACAGTGAGTCTCAGGTTCTAGACAGTTATTGTTACTCCACAACCCCTTCCTATAATTCTCCAAAAATGTACCCTCTGTCCTGGATCCAAATCTGTGCACACCTTATCCAGCACAGGGCTGAGATTCCAGAATCCCTTCCATGGTGTTACGGCATCAACATTGAGTTAACAACTGCAGGGAACTCCAGACTATAGCCATCCCTCCACTCCCCTCCCCTGCCCCTTTCATGAATTGTACTATCTTGGTATTACTACAAACATATTTCAATGAACTTTTCTCTAGACATTTGCTTTATTTATATCTGGCAATATAATTTAGTTGTGAGTATGTGGAGAGGGTGAGCCTAGCATCTTTATTCTGCTGCCAACTTGACAGACTCCTCAGCTCTCATTTTCTTGATTAGAAAGTCAGATAAGGGCAGCAAATTGCCGATGTTTACAAAGTGAAGTCAGAAGGAAATAGGAATACTCCTGAATCCAATCTAATTCTCCATCCACATGTCATGGTACCCTCATTGCTGATATACTAATCTTATTTAAAGTATATGATCTTTGAAAAAATATTTTCTGTACACAACTGATTTAAGTGAAGCATATGTCATATGAGTGAATCAGTTTATAGTGCATTTGAATATAACTATCAGATGCTTAAAAATCCATTTTATTCCTAAAGAAATATCATTTCTTTCCCCCAAAGAAAGCTTTTTCTCCAAACACTAATACATTAAACTTGGAAAAATAAGGCAGACGGTTAAGAAATATTTTAACAGAGAACATATTATTGATGACTTTTAACTTAAACATTATCATTTAGAACATTGAAAATACAACATATGTACAAGTAAATTGTTGCCAAAAGAGCAAAGCTATCAAAATCAAATTTTTTTCTTGATAACTTTTAAGGCATAGAGCACCAATAAATGGGAAATGTACTGTAAAACTGTGTTAGTAAAATGTTTTAAGTTATAATAACCAAAGAAAGTGCACAGAATTTCAATATGATTAGATAGCAAAATCAAGATAAAATGAAGCAGTATGAAAATTTTAAGTATCCCAAATATTAAGCAACTTAATTAACTAAGGGTATTCAATAAATTTTAGGAGAACTTGAGAGCATTTATTAAAATACACTTTTAAATGTATTTTAAAAATAAAGTGACTATTTAACTTCTGACATGACATTGGTGACATAAATTTGTGTATATGCACTTTAAAAAGCCATAATATATAAATAGCCAGGAAAATACACTATTTTACTTTTCTTGCTTTTGCAGCATGGGTCTCCAGTAATTGATTTTACTCATTTTTTAATTTTTATAAATAACTTAAAGACAGATCATGCATTAACAATATTTTGTTTATTCCAGTTCCTTGTTACTAGGCTTATTTTTCTGAGTCACATTGTTCCTATTTAAAAAAACATCTATGATACAAGTCCTTTGAAAGTGGTCACCAGAAAGAATATTTTGTGGTAAGAGATAAATTTTTTAAACCACTTAGATTTATTCACATAACATCTCAAAAATTGGGCATGACCTAGAGATAGAAAATAGGTACTAGATAGGTAAATAAGGAGATTAAAAAAGAGATTTTTGTACTATATGTAAATATAATATGTACTTGAAAACTATTATTCCAAGATAATCAGAAGGACTTTCAAACTCTTAAGCAAAATATGTGACGGTCAATATAATTTTACAACTAATTGAATGGTAGTTAAACAGTATTTATCAATTAATTTTTATAACTAACAACCTAAGGAGTTTGAAGTTAATCCTGAGTTTTATAAGTTTTATTGATGTTATAGATATTATATTGATAGAAAAAGAACTGCACATGTTTAATGTAACAATTGGATGATTTTGGACTTTTAATTTTTTTTCTTTTTGAGGATCATACCATTTATTTTTTAGGTGTTCCCTGGGAGATGACTTATTCTATTCAAAACAAGGATTATTTAGACAGAAACATTTTCCAAGTGAAATTTAGGCAGAAATTCCAGTTGAAATACAAGGTTGTGTTTAACTCTCTCTCTCTCTCTCTCTCTCTATATATATATATATATATATATAATATTTTATTTTACATCATTGTATTCCTTCAAGTTCTCCCACCAACCTATCACCCATGAACCATCATCCTGCTCTTTTTTGCTCATCCTTTTCCTGATTTACCTTTTCCTCCCTTCCCTCTCTACCTAGGTGTATGCTTTAATTTTGTTGTCCTGTTAGTTTTGACTTTTTCTTGACCTTCTGTTTGTTTTCCCTATATCACACCTATTGGACCATCTTGTCTTTTTCTTTCTGGCTTATTTCCACTAGCATGATTCCTTCTAGGGCCATCCATGTTATCACAAGTACATCAAATCTGTCTTTTCAGTTGCTGAATAATATCCCACTTATAAATATACCACAACTTTTTCATCTGTCAGTTTGGGGACATTTGAGTTGTTTCCAAATCCTGTCTATTGTAAATAGTGCTTTTATAAACATTCATGTACAGGTATCCTTTTGAATTATTATTTTGATACCCTTTGGGTAGATTCCCAGAAGTAGAATTGAGGGATTTAATAAATAAATTTTAAAAACTCCATTTACAGTCAGACAAATGAAAATTAAATACATTCTGCTTATAGTTGCACAAATGAAGATTAGCAAAACTAACAAAACATATAGAAGATGTATACAAAGAAAAGTATAAAATGTTGTTAAAAGAAATAGAAGACATAAAGAAATGGAAAGACATCCCCTGCTCATGGATTGGAAGAATTAATATTATCAAAATGGTCATCCTACCAAAAGTAACCTACAGATTCAATGCTATTTCAATGAAAATCTCAATGACATTCTTTAAAGAAATAGAACAAAGATTACTGAAATTCATATGGAATAATAAAAGACCTCAAATTGCCGGGCACGGTGGCTCGTGCTTGTAAGCTTCAGCCTATGAATCGGCCAGGGCTAGGGATCGCGGTTCAAGTCCTGCCTGGGGCCTGTAGAGAGACCTAGTTCCAAAAAAAATAGCTGGGCATGGTGGCGCACGCCTGTCATCCCAGCTACCTGGGAAGCTGAGGCTGGAGATTGCTTGAGTCTGTGGTACCCCGGGCAATGAGAGCCTGCAGTTCCACAGGCAAAAATAGCAAGACCTAGCCTCAAATAAATAAATAAATAAATAAATAGATAGATGATAGATAGATAGATAGATAGATAGATAGATAGATAGATAGATAGATAGATAGATAGATAGATAGATAGATAGATAGATAAATAAA
>PVHY01024498.1:0-19568 GCA_004024945.1 Uropsilus gracilis
ACTAAAAGAAACAATTTGTATAAAGCAAATCTGGTTTGCTGCTAGGTTCCATTGGCTATTCTTCTCCAGAGTCAGCTTTCTTGGACTTCTTACTTTGTCTTACTAGCATTCGTCCAGCTTTCCAGCCTCTACTTTTATTTATTTTTTAAGACTAGGTCTCGCAATTTTTGCCCGCGGAACCGCAGGCTCACATTGGCGGGGGTACCACCGGCTCAAGCAACCCCCAGGCTCAGCGTCCCAGATAACTGGGATTACAGGCGTGCGCCACCACACCCAGTTATTTTTTGGGACTAGGTCTCGCTAAGTTGCCTGGAGCGGGACTCGACTCGCCATCCCTAGCACCTGCTGCTTCATAGGCTGAAGCTTACAGGCAGAGCCACCATGCCTGGCTTCCAACCTCTACTTTTAATCTTCGTTTTTTTCTTGTTTTGTTTTTGGCTCCTCCTATTTCCTTTGCCCTTGAGTGGTGCTTTTAGGAAAAGTTTGTATACTGTGGTTTTAGGGAGTGGCAGGGGATAGAGAAGATAAATTTGTTTAGCCCCCCCATCTGCAGCTACAGATCCTCTCTAATTCATTTTCACTTGATACTTTGGACTAGTTGTCAATATCCTTGAAAATATAGTTCACAATGCACACTTCATGGGGTTTTGTTTCCCAATTAAAGCTGATTTACTTGCCTTTCCAAGGTTGAGTAATCTTGTCTCATAAATCTTGATGGATAATCTTAAAGCTTCTGTATGCAAATGAGTCAAACCCCTTCTTTATTGACCAATTTTCAATATTTCCTCTGGTCTGGGGCTCATATGGACCATTATTCTTTTTCCATGTTTGGGAACAACTATGGGGCATAATTCAATGAATATGAGATTTCTTCTTGTTTTAGAATTGATTAATAGTTGAAGAGAAAGTATCATATTACTTTATGGGACCTTTGACTTAATTATATTTGTGCCCCTCCTTTCCTTTCTAGATAAGCATACAGCTAGATTAAGGGAATATCACAACAAGATGTCCAGTGATCATCTAGAAGTATTTTTCTCCCCTTTCCTGCTCAACTCCTAACAGGCACCTGAGCCTACATATTTAATACAAGTAATATTTGTGATGTTTTTAAGGAGTTAAAATGTGGCATTTGGGTGACTACGCTGAGATTCCATGATTCTTTGAGAACTTATCTGAAGATATATCCTAAGTGAGTGTGCATTTCTCTCACCAAACTGATGGCTTGAGAAAGGAGACAATGGTGGCTAAAGATACACACATATAACCTTTGGAGTCTCAGAGACCTGAGTTTAGTCCCCTTCTAATGGGATTAATTTACCAGAATACTTAGTCTTTGTAAATGCCTGTTTCCTTACCTGTAGAGTAGGAAAATTAATACCTGCCCTACTGGTTATTGTAAAGATTAAACATGATACTGGATGTAAAGTACTTAGGACAGTGACTAGTTCTGATGATGTGGTTACTGCTTGCCTCTTCCCCTCTCTCAAGAGAATCTAGCACCATCCACAATTCTGAGTTCAAGTATTTTCTCTCTATTTGCTTTAGACAACAGAGAACCTTTGAGTCACCCTTTTAACAATATATTTCACTGACTTTAAGAACTTATTTAAATATAGATTAAACACCAAAAAGGTGTAATGTCCTGATCCTTAAAAAAAAGTTATAAAAAAACTTAAAAATATTTTAATTACATTGACTCTATGATGCCTGTTATAGTAGTGATAGAGTAATAGGGATCTTTTTTGAATAAAAAATCTTAGCACAGAATGCCAGACTTATTCTAAATTGTAGAATCATCCTGTAGCTCCTTAGGTTAATTTTAGTTTTCAAATTATTGCCTGATAAATTTATTTTCATGAAACATTGCATGAAAGAAAACTTTGAATGGGGGCTGGAATGGATTTAAATGTGCAAACTACCTTTTTTCATTCCTCAGGGCAGAAAAGGGATGGATAGGATCCCTTTCCTTTGTTTCTCCTTTCAGTCTTTTTTTTTGTTTGTTTGTTTGTATTTTTTGCTGTTGTTGTTGTTTTCTTTTTCAAGGTGTGGACAAGATGGAGGGCTATACTGACTAAACTAGACAAGACGGAAATATTCTGCTGGCCTAGTTTTCTGTGACTTCCCTATATGACTACACTGTGCAACCAGGACCTAGAAATACCTGTCTTGCTACTAACCTGTCATTTAAGACAGCCTCAAATTGTTCAGGGTGATTTAATCACCCATTCATGCTCTCTTTCTCTCTCAACAGCTTAATAGGCAGTTCCTATCAAGGATTCTTATCAATATGGGACAGCAGTTAATGCTTTTGAATTCTCTATGTTTTTGGAAACGCTTGGTATTGCCTCCACTGACTGCGGATTGAATCTCCAGCCTGCATTTTTTAAAAAACATCTCTGGGCAGCACTTTCTCAGTGGTCTAGCCTGAATTCCAGCTTGCAGGTGGTGTTTCCACAGTAAGTCTTCAGTTGTCCAATTTTCACCTCCGGTAGATGCAGTTATCTGGGCAAGGAGAGAGATGCAATAAAGATGATGCAATCCCTACAACAGCCCAGGGCTCTGCCTGGAAGGCACAATGAGAGTAAAATTCCCCTCTACCTTTCCAGCATTTCTCCTGGCCCCCACTGGAACCTTATAGGAGAGACTGGCAGGTCTCAATTTGGGCCTGTCTTTTATCTCAAGCCAGTTATGTCAACTTTGACCCATGAGAGCTGTTGGATCCACCTGGAACAAATTGTATGATTTCCTAAAATTTACAACATTAGAAGAAAAAGGCTGAGAATAAGTTTCTGCTTTCTATCTTTGAGTCACAGAAGACATTAGTATTTAGTTTCATGCATATTTACATCTCAAACAAAAACTGCTTTGAGGCACAAAGAAATTATTTTGAAGAAGCTGTATTTTGCTTTTCCCCCCAAAATTAAAAATTGAACCATCACACAGTATACTTTTTTCCTAATTTTACTCTTTTCCTGGATTGTTACTTTTGTAAAAAGGTGTTTTTTTTTTTTTTATTCACATGCTTCATTATTTTAAGATTTCTTGGTTTGATGGCTTTGAAAACTTTTTTTCCTGATTATCAGTTGAAGTCCTTTGGTCTGGGGGCCTAGCCTTTTTTCTTTCAAGTGTGCTTAGAATCAGCAGGCTCTTACATTTCAGAATATAATTTTAGGGCTGTAAGAACAAGTTAGCATCCCAGTTTTGAAATTTGATGCTAACTTTTAGTCACTGTCCATTTCTCTTCTTTTCCTCTCCACTCACTGAACTCTCCCATGACATCAAAAGGATCCCTGCTTTGAGGGGGCAAAAAGCACACTCACGGGACATTCCATGTTAGTGTTTAAAATTTAAATCATGATTCTATTTTATAAAATCATGTTTCTTTCTCTGTTTTGCTTAGAGCCCAACCCATTACTAAATTTAAAAAAAATGGAACAAAATACTGAGAAGAAATTATGTTGGAAAATGCCCTGAAAAGATTAAAAAATTACTATGATTGTGGTTCCTGCTTTATCTAAAGTCACATTATTATTTTAATTTTATTGCTTAGTTTTAGTTTTACCTTTTTTGAAACACAGAATTTATACTACATGGAATACAACCAACTAACCAACCAACCAACCCTAAATCACTGGATTCTGTTTAAAAATTGTTAGTTATCCCTTCATTAAAAGCATTTCTTAAGCTCATCATTTACAGAAATAAAAACAGAGTTAAATAAGTGTATTTTGGCTAAACCCTTAGATGTTAGAAAGAGAATAAGTGAATAATAGTTACTTCAGAGAGTGATGGTGAGGAAGGCATTCTGGATCAGAATGGAGAATCATGGAATATTTTGGAAGGTAGGTGTGTGTGTGTGTGTGTGTGTGTGTGTGTGTTGATTGAACTTTTCTCAATAATCTACTCTTTTCCTACATCTTGGTGTATATGCATTGAGAATACGGAGAATTATGCTCCTGTCTTGTTCATGTTCATAATAATTTTATATCATCTCTGGGCAGCAGATGACTTTGCCCCTGAATAGCTCATGTTTTTAAACCCTTAAAGGCAAATCCCCTGTTCTTCTGTCTCTTCTTGGGTCATCTCTTCTCGCTAATCTTTGGAAGTATAACAAAGGAAGTATCTTAGCATTAATTTTGGCCTATGTTTTTCTGTTCCTGTTCTTGGACCATTGGTTTGGTTTCTTTGGAGGCAGTTTCTTACTATTATGCCAATTGTTACACAGTTGTGGGTATCAATTTACAACTTATAGTTATTATTCACCATTATTAGAATATTTTAAAGCAAATTCACCAAATACAGAGCTTGTGGAGAGAATATATGACATTGCCTTTTTACTTGCAGTTCTTCCACAAAATCTGGTTTCATGGAGTTAACATTTGAAATGCTTGTAGTACTTGATAGCCTTCTACATTACAGTGACTGCAGTGAGAGTAGTTCTCAGCATAAAAACTGGGAAGAATTTAAATTTGAATGATGATAAGTGAGTAATTATAAGACATACACTTCCAAAATGAAAAAGAAATTTATATGAACATCATCTAGTTTGTAATAGCAGAAATGCAAGAATAAAGAGCCACTTGGTAAAGAAGTTTGCAGATTGAATGGGATCACCATATAAATTTTGAATTTAAAAAATTGAGATTGGTTTTATGGAACAAGGATATTTGGCACTTCCCTTTAAATATGAAACTGTAATACTATCAGACTGCTATTTGCTTATATCTAAACTGTATGTAGATAAAAATTTATTGGGGGCAATGTTTAAAATTAAAAAAGTATATAACTTCTACTTAAGTGTCTAATAAATTTTTTTTTAAGTGACATGTTTATTTGTGCGATAACTCTGAAAATACAATAAAAGTTACCTGGTGTTAAGACTGGGAACTTGATTTTTTTTTTGATAATATTTATCTATTTTCAAAGTTTGGAAGCTTCTAGAGGACAGAAGTCTTATCTATTTTGTTTGCTGATATTATGACCAATATGATAGGGTATATGTTCAACACATGTTTAATTGTTGACTAGGTATATATTTTTCCACTGAAAATCTCTCTCATTATCTTTTGTACAATGAATGTATTTCATAATATACTGAAATTATTTGTTGTATATCTTTTGGACTTTATGCTTTACTTTGACTAAGAGGTTATTTACAGACCTGACTTCACTATAGATAAATCAATCTGACTTAGTGTTTTCACTTTTTGGCCATTCCCCCACCTCTTTTTTTTGTAATTAAAAAATATTTCCAGTTTTTGAGCCAGATCAGATATATATGTGTTACTCTGCTTCAGACTTAAAATGATTTAGACATATATTCACACTTGGGCACTTCTTGAATCGTCTGCCTCAGGCACTAAGCTTTCTCTTATGAAACTGAGAAGGTGTCATCAGACATCTTGTTAAATTAACTGTGTGGAAAGAATATAACATTGGCCTTTGTAATTAGGAACTGATAACTAATCAATGTGCAAGGGTTGGTTATTTGGTAAAGCAGTGATAGCCTCTGACCAAAGGGCATTATTAGACTGATTTGATTATATGTTTTTAAAGATATGTTAGATTGGAAATAATAGCTATAGAAATAACAAGTTTCTTGCCTATGTCTATAAAACAGTTGTATATTTATGGAAAACATATGCAAATTCTGTTTCTCAGCATTGGATTCTCAGTATCTCACTTCTTTAGGTTTCCTTCGTATTGAAATTATTTATTTAGACACTTTTGATGAATAGTCACAGAGGGTGGGTCTCCCATTTGTGTGGTTTACTCTCTTCTTACTTCCTAGGAGAGTGACTATGTTATCAGAGAATTTTGCTGAATTGCTTGGCCCACTATTGGGATTCATTTTAGGAGGGATTTTGGCCTCCCCAGTTAGCTTCACAACATATATCTTACAACACAATTGTGCTCATATGGGAATCTTTATGAAGCAGCAGCCAGTTTTCATTTGAAAAGCTTTATAATTTGAAAATAAATGATGCCAAATTTAGCCAGATGGTGAGTATGGAGTTACTTATAGATACACTTAACTTGATGCCAATGGTTTTGCATGCATCCAACAACTAATTAATTTAAAAAGGGTCTATAGGAATAATACACAGAACTGTATCCATTTGGCATTAATCATGTGAAATACTTTTAAAAATGACCAGTTCTGTGATCTTTACTTTGTTTAAGGTACATGATGTGCTGGTGGGTGTAAGCTTAGTGCCTGCTAAGCTTTACTTCTTTTCAAACAATGATTTTTAAATTTTTCACATGCACAAAAAATTCTCATAAAAATTCCTCTTACACAAACCTATATAAGATTCATGAAATTATCTTTTCCTGAAATGTTCTCCCTGCCCTGAGCTCCATCTTAGATAAATCACTGATATTACCATATATATATATATATTCTTTTTTCACCCCTTTCTCTGGATAAGTTTGAACACTTCCATCTTTTTTGGAATTTCATATGTGAGATCACATCACACATATTGTTCCATAACTTATGTTTTCTCTTGGATTTTTCCATATCAGTACACAGAGATCCAGCTCTTTTTATTTAAATGCTGTAGATGATGCAGTCAATGGAATACTACTCAATGTACTGCTGTAAAATTTTTACTCTTTGTTACTAATTTAGGTTCCCCTCCCAAATTTCAGTTATAAAAAATTTCAGTTATAAAAAAATTTTCACCAAATTTCAGTTATAAAAAAATGCTGCAGTGAAATTTCTTGTACCTTTTCTCAAGCATTCCCCCCCCCCATGAATTGTTTCAGTAGGTTCTTTTATATCTAATACAAAGGTGGAACAAGGAAAGGCTGAGTGCTACTTTTGACCTTTCTGAAGTATTACAAGTGAACCCAGGTTGAGGAGATAGTGTAGTTATTAAAATGTTGAACTACTTGCTCCATTGAGATTTCCTCATAAACTTGAGAAATGGGGAGAATATGGTAATGGAAGCAAACTTAGAGATTCACTACCTGACTCACTAATTCTCAAAATAAACAAGCTGACACTTTCCTCAATACTGCTTTTCTCTATACTTATGACTTTATGGCTCCTATTTTCTAGTGACATTGCAGTCAAACTTTGCTATAGAGAAAGCTCAGTTTGCTCTTTCTACGTGCTTACTTCCTGTTCAATTCTCTACCTATAGCAGTCTGTGTTCTGCCCACCACAGTTACTTGCTAAAACTACTCCCTTCATGACCTCTGGCTATCAAAATCTCTGGATGCATCTCACACTATTTATCACCTCTAGGCATACATACTCAATACATTACTGTTTAAATTTCAGGTGTCAACAGGATAGTTTGATGACCTGTTTTGTGAAATGATTACCACATTAGGTCTGGTAAACATCCATCATTTCATACAGATACAATAAAAAGAAAAATTTTCCCTCCTTTACAATGAGGACTCTTAGGATTAATGACTTTTTAATATATCATACAGCACTATTCATTCAAGTCTTGCTCACTTCCTGTTCAAGGTTTCTCCTCCTTTGTCTTCTGTGACACAGTTGTACCGGATGGTTTTCCTTCAGAGTAAAGTCACGGAAAACCTAACCTAAGTTGGTTTATGCAAAAAAGAAAGCCATAGGTCACGATAAGTGGATGTCTAGAGGTTGAGCTGAATATGGGGGATGGCCCCAGCTCCACTTTGCTGTGATTCTCCATTGTGTGCTTTTCTTCATTCATGTGTCTTCCACTCAAACTGGCAGGGATAGAGGGCTGCATTAAGTTTAAGTAACTATGAAGTTACTTAGGATGACATCCGGAGGAAGGGGAAACCTGACTTCTGGAAGTTCCGCCAAGACAATAAGACTGTCTAGCGTTCCATCAAATGTTCCTTTATTTTTTAATTTTTTTCTCTCTCCAGTTTTGTTAAAATATAAGTGACATTTAACACTGTAGTTTAATATATGAAACATAATGAATTTATTTATTTATTTATTTTTTTGCTTTTTAAGAGAGGTTGTTTCTTCTGTAGACTGGGCAAACTATTTGAGGAGGATGAAGAGGAGAAAGTGAGAATCTCACATGGCAGGTCTGACTTTACCGGCCTATATAGGTGATGGAAACTTGCCCAGATGGTATTCGATCATTTCAAGCCTGGTTTCCGGTGGAAGGTCTTGTAGGCTGTGCAGTCTGCACACTGCGTTGCTCACCCTCTCGTGCACCACAGTTGTGTGCTGCAGGTAGATGTATCTTCATTGCCCAGGTTCCTCCGCGGGCCGGGCCGAGCGGCCTCCAGTACTGCGCAGGCGCAGAAGCTTCCCAAGCAGGCCTTAGCACCGCTGCCCCTAAAACATTGTGGCTTCAGGTGCTCCCAGGCCTCCTCCTGTGTGTTCATGGAGGTCCTCACTTAGGTATGTGGACCTGTCGACTGCGCCTTTCCTCTTCTCCACCTCTCTCATCCTGTCTCTGTTTGGCGAAGACACAATGATATGTGCAGCCATCACCACCATTATTTTAGATAATATGTTACTTTGCGTAATTACACGATTCTCATGGGATTGAGACTTTGTAAGTTTGATTCTTAACAACGTTCAAATACAGTTAAATTCTTTTTTTTTTTTTTTTTGAGACTAGGTCTCACAATTTTGCCTGGGGAACCGCAGACTCAAGCGATCCCCAGCCGCAGCTTCCCAGGTAGCTGGGATTACAGGCGTGCGCCACCACGCCCAGCTCTTTTTTGGGATGAGGTCTTGTTATGTTGCCCGGGCGGGTCTCGAGCCTGCAGACTCACGCAATTCCTAGTCTCGGCCTTGCTCCATAGGCTGTGATTAAAGGCATGCGCCACCATGCCCAGCTAGAGTTAAATTCTTATCTAAATAAGCTAAACAGTGTGTGATGAAACCAATTTTAGGTAATTGGTATAAGTAAGAATTCAGTTTGAACAGCTTATTGGTGATCATCAAAAGCATCATCAAACTTTTAAATAAAGACCTGAAGGCCTTAATAGTAAAGTTTTGGTTTTTTTTTTTTTTTTTTTTTTTTTTTTTTTTTTTTTTTTTTTTTTTTTTTTTTTTTTTTTTTTTTTTTTTTTTTTTTTTTTTTTTTTTTTTTTTTTTTTTTTTTTTTTTTTTTTTTTTTTTTTTTTTTTTTTTTTTTTTTTTACTTATTCAGTTGTTCATTTTCCAAATTACTTATTTTACTTCTCAGTACCTCAGTGTGAGAGGCAGTAAAGTAGTGCTGGACAGGGCACCCTTAACTGTCTCAGGGCAGCACACACGTGTGCATATGCACACATACACACACACAGACTGGAACAATTGAGACACTCCAGTGAACCTCTACTGGACATCTTTGGGATGTGGGAGGAAACCAGGGTAGCCAGAGAAAACCCACACAGGCATGGGAGAGTGTGCAAACTCCACAAAGACGGGGGCTTGACTGAGAATGGGCTTTTACTCTTCATCAATGTTACAGTGAGGGGTCATTGAACAAAATGACAATATTTCTGGACCTGCTGCATACAATGCAATGTTGATAATGCAGAAAAACAAAAATTTGCCAATGCAAAATATGTGTTTTTGGTAAGAGGTGTATTTCATGGGAAGGGCTATGAAGGATAAGTGGAGGTTGCCCTTTTGTGAAATCTCATTGAGTTACTTGTTCCTCACAGTTCCCAGCAAGGAGTGTATGACTATTTTTTAGACTACTCAGGTCAACCCTTGCAGCTGAAGACATTTAGCTTCCCTATATACCCGTAGAATTCCTGGAGAGCAAATAGGAAATTGATACTTATCAGGAATGTTCACTCTAGCTACTGCCTCCTGATTTAAAAAAAAATCTCATTTTGCTTGATATTTCTTTTTTCTTTGCTCAGTCCTTTATTTTTGCTAACTTCTCTTTCCACTGTTCATATTTTATCTGGGACAGTTCTTTTACTCTCGAGGCTCTCTTTAGGATGAGTCCCATTTTCCAACATCAGTCATAGAGTTCTAAATTGTAGACTTACCCAGCTGTGTATTGGATATCTCTGTTATAGGCTGCCATCTGAAAGAGTAGGTCCTTTACCCTCAGGGGAAGAATTCACCAGAGAGCTCTAGGTGCAGTTGAACCAGGCGAGGCTTTAGTAGACAGACTCATTCATGAGGAAACCATTCCTGGAAAGAATTTAACTTGGCCTCTCAAAGGAAATTTTGAGAGAGATATATATATATATAAAGGAAAGTTCACAGGTGGGGAGGAGGAGAGCAAGGTCATTGGCCAGGCATTCCCAGACAGGTTCCTTACATTCTTTTTTTTTTTTTTTTTGAGACTAGGTCTCACTGTTTTTGCCCGTGGAACCGCAGGCTCTCATTACCCGGAGTACCACAGACTCAAGCAATCCCCCGCCTCAGAGTCCCAGGTAGTTGGGATTACAGGCACGTGCCACCATGCCCAGCTATTTTATTGGAACTAGGTCTTGCTATGGGCCCCAGGTGGGACTCGAACCGCGATCCCTGGCCCTGGCTGCTTCATAGGCTGAAGCTTACAGGCACGAGCTACCGTGCCCGGCCACATTCTTTTTTTTTTTTTTTTTTTTGAGACTAGGTCTTGCTATGTTGCCCGGGGTAGTCTCGAACCTACAGACTCAAGTGATTCCTAGCCTCAGCCTCCTAAGGCTGGGATTAAAGGCACCACCATGCCTAGCTTGGTTCCTTACATTCTGATTGCACATGCGGGCCCTCAGCCTTCTCCCTTCAAGAAATAGAGAGGTAATTGTTATTCAGGATCTAACACATGGGCCAACTCATCTCACCCATTTGTCATTTCTTTTACCAACTGTTTCAACTACAGTTGATTAGCTCAACTGCATCTCCAGCTGGACCAAACTGAATCAATGAACATGACTCAAAGACCAACTTGTCCCTGTTATGTGCCATGTTGGCGAACGCTATTCCATACATTTTTATAATTATCTTTTACTTTTTAACATTAAAAGAGTCACAAAGCCATGTCGACCAAGTCACCAAAATGTAACAGTGCCACAGGTTATGAGAAATTTTTGCTGTGTTACTTTTTTAGAGTGGAATGTGTACATGGATTATGTGATCCTATGGGACTAGAAGAGCACTTCTGTTTTCATTGTCTTTATTGTAGGTACCACAGCTTATTAATTTAATATCTTTTCTCAGCAGAGCCCCTTGAACTCTGAAGGCATTCAGGAACTGTTAGGCAACTATTGGGCCACTGTTATTTCCAGACATTCTTCCAAGCTCTGAATGTCTGATGCTCTTCCTTGATAGACTTAGTCTTGTGGTTGGGATGGGTGGAGTTAGTGGGAAAATGCCAGAAACTGTGTCCTAAGGCAGTGAGTGGCAGCCAGGTCAGGGCCAGTGTAAACAATTTGAAATTTAAATTTGACCTCAGCCAGGTCAGAGATCCAAATAGGGCTGGATGAATCTAGGAAGCTAAGGCAAGAAGCCAATTTTTTGCCTTCTTTGAAGAGGCTGGTGAGAAGGAAAATCTTAAAATTAATCCTAGGACCGTGAGAGATAGCTTTTCATCTAGATTAAGATGCTGAGAGTATCTAGTCTTTGTTTGTAAAGATGCAATTGAAAAATGGTCCCTAAGCCAGTAGGAAATCAGTTGTTTAATGGAAAGGCAATAAAAACTTATACTTCAGTGTAAAAAGTGATATAGTAAACATCAGAGGAAGGAGATAATGCGTCTGCTTAGGAAACATAGTGGTAATCTCGAGGGGATCCTAATTAAGGGAGGGGTTTGTGCTTGTATTTAAGATAGCACCTGGAATTTGACATTTTCGCTCCCTAGATATCCCCAGGACAAAACACTTTAATACATGGGTAAGTGTAGATTTCTCCCACTGTATTCACGTGTTACTATTTTTCCCCCAGGTCTCATTGGGACTGCAAACCCACAGACATCTTTTTAGATCAGAAGAGATTATTCAAAATTTATTTAGATATATAAAAACCTGACATCCAATATATTTAAATTAGATTTGTCAAGTATACATTATAAACACTTCATTCTTAAGCTTTCATGTTTAACTTATAAATGTTATTCTACTTAAAAGTTTAAAATAATTTTAATATCACTTTTTTGAGGATTTAAATGTTTATAAAACAAAAACCCTTAAGTATTTGAAATTGTATTTATAAATTTAATATATGTGATTTTTCTATTAAATGTTACAGTTGCATTATTTAATAAAATTTTTCTCAAGTTGCTTAAAAAACTTTTCTAAGTCAAATCGAACACAAATGTGGATAACCTTAAATATTCTAATATTATGTGTAAAATTAGATTTCAAGCAGTCTAAATGCCACATACAATTATATATTTTAAATTTTCAAGGCTGACCTTTTCCTCTAGTAGTTTATCTTTATTTCACATTATGAATTTTTAAAATAACAAAGTATGCCCAGATTTTTTATTATAGAATATTAATTGTAAGGATTTGGTTTTCTTAACCATCTCTTAATTGGAAATTTTTCCAAGGCTGGGAGATGCTAACTCTATATGGATAAAATTTTATCTTAACATTTTTTACTCAATGCAGTTGCTTTCATGGAGCCCAGTTGCAGTTGGAGTGGTTATGGCTTCCTAAATTATGGATTCAAGGGATATATTTACAGATTATTCTAGCAAATCATTTATTATGTAATCTATTCTCTCACTTGATAAAATTTTACATTTCATTGACTAGAGTGACCTATATACTTGAGAAATCTTTTTCTTTTCTCTCTCTCTCTCTTTTTTTTTTTTTTTGGAGACTAGGTCTCGCTATTTTGCCCGTAGAACTGCAGGCTCTTGTTGCCCAGCCTCAGCTTCCCAGGTAGCTGAGATTACAGGCGTGCGCCACCATGCCCAGCTATTTTTTTGGAACTAGGTCTCGCAACGGGCCCCAGGCGGGACTCGAACTGCGATCCCTAGCCCCGGCCGCTTCATAGGCTGAAGCTTACAGGCATGAGCCACTGTGCCTGGCCCTTCTCTCTCTTATTTTTTTTACTTATACAATTTTATTTTGTTCTTTAGGTTACAACCTCTGTGTTATTACTTTTCCCCCCTCCCTCCTCCCTCTGGTGCCCCTTCTGTTCTCTCACACCCCACTCTTTGTTGTTTATTAGCTGTGCTGAGTCCATTAGTCTCTTTCCTATGTTAGTGTCTTTTCTCTGGGCGAGGGACTGCGTTGTTGGGTCCAGGTGAACCTTGCTGTTAGATTTTCAGTCTTAAGTTTGCGTTGGGTGGCCAGGTTATATTCGTTTGTGATCTGTCCATGTTTTCTTGTTGCAGGCCATCCTCTCCAATCCAATCCCATCTCCATCGCTTTCCTGTTTTTCCTTATGGCTCTGGTGTCGGACTTAGGGGGTCTTGTCCCCAGCCAGTGTTAGTCAAGAAGTTTCTCTGTGAGCTCAGGCTTCTGCGAGTGGTCTTTGAAGATCATCTCCTCTGCTTCAGTTTGCAGTTTTGATGTGAGGCCCCTTATCCCCTCGTTGGTCAGCCTCTTCTCTCCCGTAATGAGGGGAGGGTGTGTTGCTCTCCTTGAAGATATCTCCAAAATGAAGACCCGGGTCTTGGCCCGGCGAGCACAAAAGTGCACATGGGGACATCCTATCTCTACGGTTGTTTTTCTGGTCTTGCATGCACTGATTCACTTGGTTGTCCATCTGCTGTGTCCAGCTTAGGCCTGTGGGCTGGACTTTTGCCTGGTCCCTCACACATTCTATGTTGGGGTTGGCATTGCGCATATTCTGTTTCCTCTGAAGTTTAGCTGGAGTAAGAAGTAAGAGAGAAATGGAAGGGGCCTTAGCCCTCTCCCTCCTCACTTGCTGTGCACTGGAAGCTCCCAGCACAGAGGCGGGCCGACCGGACCACCGCTGGCCCTTCCATGCCCCTGGCTTAGGGGTGGGGGCTATATGGCACTGCCCAAGCTGGCTGTAAGTGGCTTCTTGTCAGCAGCCACTTACTGGCAGGTGGGGCCTGTTCCCCCCACCCCATCTCCCCTCCTGGGGGACTCATCCGAGAGGCCTGACCCCCCTCGCTCCCCGCTGGCAAGGGAGCTCTGAGAACCAGGACCTAGGCGGCAGGCAGCCGCCTATTTGCCTGCTGGTGGGCAGCTTTTTTCTTTTTTTTTTCTTCTCTTTATAGTCTTATTTTCTGTTGAGGCCAGAAGATTCTCATAATATGAAGTTATCCCATTGAAATCCTTCAAGAGTTTGCATTAATAAAGTCATAGTTTGAAGGTCATTCTGGCAACTCAAACCAGTCAGTTTCTTCTACTGTGTTTACTCTCTATCACAGGCTTTTCATTTTTAGGTCTCATCTTAACTATCTCACTCTGAGTGCCTCTCTCATAGCTTTTTCTAACAGTGGGGTCCTTTATTACTTTACACCACAGTACTTACTAAAAATATTCCTCACACCACATATAATAATCTACCATTATTTATTTATTAGTGTTCTGTCTCTCCCACCTGAGTACAAGCTCCATAATAAAGTCCAATCTATTTTTTAAAAATTAAACATTTTATTTGGAATTAATTTAACAGTAACATGATATTAAAAAGATAGTAAAGCATCCTGGGTACTCTATTCAGCCTCCCCCAAGAACAGTATTCTTACATAACTGTAGAATATTATCAATATCAGAAAGCTGATACTGTTGCACTACCTTGTCTAGACTTACACACCTCTTCAGGGTATTGCCAGTGTGTGTGAACATGTGTATAGTTCTGTGAAATTTTATCCCATGTTTAAGTTCACAAAACCACTACACTCAGTGCAGAATTGTCCTACCACTACAGAGACACTTTTGCTTTCCCTTTAGGGTAACTTGTTTTATTCTCTTTTGTGCCCCCTGTTTTTCATAGTGTACCTGATAGGTACTTGATACATAGTGGTTGATTATACTAGTACAACTCTAAATTTTTGGGGGGAAATTTACCTAATTTATTTGGATAAAGATGTATTAATCTGTTTACTGGACTTCAGTTACTAAGAGGATTTTCAAGGAGAAAAATGTCATTAAACTCCACCTCGAAACGATCTGCAGAGAACACAAAAATGCTGTACTACCAACACTCCTGGAAATGTTACATCAGCAGGTCATCTAAATCTTATAATCAAGTCTTTACCAACATCAAGTACAAGTCCTGAGGAGGCCTCAATAAATGCCATATATATATATATGTTTTAAGGTAAAGTGTGTGAAATGTCATTTCGACATCCATTGGAATTTAAACTAGAAAATGAAGGCAGCCTGACTGGGAGTGTGGAGCCCTAGTGCTGCCAGACCTTGCTTCCGCCTGGTTCCGATTACTAATACTGTCCCAGAGTAAATAGAAACATGACCCTCCATTAACTTGTTTTAGACTAACTACAATAAAATTTCCCCTAATGGTGCTGGTGGGAAATCGACTACTCCTGAAAGATATTTGCACATTGTTGGAGTTTCTTGACCCTAGGATATCTTTTGGGAAGCATTTAAAGAACTAAAGAAAGAAATTGCCTTTTAAGTAGACCTTGTGACAGAAGTAGGTGAGAAAATAATTACACTGCATACCAAACCTTACCTTTGCACAGAATAACTTCATGACAAATGCTAAAGCAAACATACTATAAGAATACCATAATATTAATTCACCTCTTTTCTGATAAGAAAGGTTTATGAATTTTTATATCTTGAAAACCTTTGTTTTTCAGGGTTTGCTTTAGCTGGTTGCCTCTTACAGTGTGTGAGATTGAATCACTCTGGAATTCATTTTTATTTAGTTACTTGAGGTGTATTATGTGTTCGTGTGTTTGGTGTTAGAAACCACAGGTAGGACCTGTTTCTGTAAATGATTTATTTCCATGGATCTGTTCCTTTAATTGATTTGATATTTACTTAAGAAAGTTTTCTTTGCTTGCCCTGTCAGCTCCCTCTGAGAGCTTTTGTGAAGTATGTTGCCTTCATAAATAGGTTGATTCCTTCCCAGATCAGTTGTTTCTTTGAGGTTTATACATCTTTAAGAGGAATAGTACTACCACCCTGTAAGGATTTTTCTTGAATTTCTCTTTTGTAACTTTGGAAGGCTTCAAACTTAAACCTGGGTGTGCTCTTAAATCACCTTTCCCCCAAACAGCCTGCAAATTATAACAAGAGTCAGAATGATTACTAATAAAGAATATGGATAAATGCTCAATCTTCCACAAATTTTTTTCAAAAAGCAACTTAAATTTTAAATGGAGATCTTAAGTTTATATTAATTTGAAGAAATAATATAAATAAAAGCTACTTTTGATTTTAAAATTCAATCTAAGTAAAAAGAGGGTAATTACTATGAACACTCAGTTTTAAGGCAAGTCTTAATCTCCCAACTGCACTGCCAGCATGAATTTATTCTGATGAGACCACGGGATACATGATGCCAAGTCCTTTAGCTGGGAGAATGGTAAGCCCCTAGCGCCTCAATATCCCCACTCCCTGGGTAGTGGGAATTCTAAGATTTTATGTGACTTGTGTGTAGTCTCAATTCCAGTTCATACTAGGTAGTGAGGCAGATACAGAGTATACTCTTCCTTGAATTGTGCTCCTCCACAAAGCTGACTGTGGAGAAGTTTAGATCCTGGGATGAGAGGGAAAGTCCTGTTTCAACAGCATCTGTTAACTGTTCGTTTCTTTTCCCTACCTTTTCTCTTCCTATACATACAAAATAGTGCTGCCCGTCTACATAACAGTAGTTAAAAAACCACCTAGGCTGTTTGTCTCAAACTCACTTAAAACAAAGTGGTTTTTATATGGAGGGGAAAACCAAAGCCCAAGGTCAATAAATCAAAAGAGCTCAGAAAAGAAACTGCCTTCCAAAGTTTCCAACCATTCCCAGCCATGAGAGTCCATCTGTGTCTAGCGCTCACAGTACAGGCAACTTCAGCATAGCAGCCCTGGGTCGTGGTCTTTGAGTTGACCCAGAGAACTGAAGGCAATCACTGAATTCTAACTTTCAACCCCAATGCAGGGGAAACCCTGCTCAGCCTTCCAGGGAACTTCTAATGTTGTGCGGCCTAACTTGGTCAGTTAGGTGTGCTTTCCAGAAAACTGTGCTTCATTTTGCCCTCATCGACATGAATATTTGCCAAAGTGTGGCTTTCTGCTTCATCCTTCCTTTGAAAAGTATTAGTGAAGAGGGCAGACTGAGAGCAGAGAATTGCTCATTTTTCTGCATCACAGAAAATATAGAATATTGAAGAAACATCTCCTTTCAACTGGTTTAATCCTTTTAGTGAAACTCATTTCAGTGAGTTCCATTGTGTCCAGTCCTTATTGGAACAGAATAAAAATAGAACACTTAGAAAACTGTGTCTGTAGAACCAGAGAGAAACGGGAGTTGAGGTAATTGCCCAGATAATCCAAGCAAAAACAAAACGAAACAAAATAAAACCAACCACTGTTGAGAAAAAACAGCTTTCAGAGCCTGAATGATCCAGTCTAGTTCTCTACATTGTTCAAATTCACCAGCTCTGCATCTATATTTACTTTTTCTTCATAGACTGAGCCTAAGTTATGTTGAAGAGTTTTCCCCCCCAATATTATCTCAAGTACTACCTCAAAAAATGCCATTGCTTTAAAGTATCCCTCTCTGCCCTATTTCCCAGCAAGGAAAGTCAGTCTCTCACATAGATTTGAGCATGTTTTTCTGTAAGGAAACATTTATAAGAAGAGATGTCTCTGGAAGATTTCTTTTTTATTAGTCTGTAACTTCCTGTTGCAGTTTGCTGAAGGCTGGAGATGGTTTATCTATACACTCACATGTTTTAAGCCTGTTACTTTATGCTTGGCTAAGTGCCTGTTATGTGTGTTGGTTGCCAGCACAACAGGTTGGCTCATTTGGAAAATCAAGGAACCCAGTTTCCTCTGAGATAGCAGCTGGTAATATTCCACTGGTTGCTGCTAAGACTTGGAGATGTCATCTTGGCCAGAGTTCCCCTTCGACTAACTCCATGTTGGGACTGTGACTTTTCTCTCAGGTTACACTCCCTGACCCTATTGTTTAAATGATACTTGTCTCACCAACCCTCTCATCTAACTTAAACTTCTTCGTTCATTCCATGTGACTTTACCTTCCGCTTCTTTTCCAACATAACTCGTCACTGGACCCTATGGCTCTTTCCTTAAAGTTTCCTATATCCTAGACTTTTCTATTATTCCCATTACCTGAGCTTGGGTTATTTTATAATCCTTTCTTACTGTCCTCTACTTATTTCAGTTTCACCTATTTGTCATCTGTCCTGAGTAAATGCTAATATAACCTTGCTTGAAACTGCTTAGTTGAATTATATTTCTTTGCACAAACTTTTTTTTTTTTGAGACTAGGTCTCAAAAAATTTTGCCAGGGGAACCGCAGGCTCACGTTGCCCAGGGTACCACTGACTCAAGCAATACTCAGCCTCAGCTTCCCAGGTAGCTGGGGTTACAGGTGCGTGCCACCATACTCGGCTATTTTTTTGAGACTAGGTCTCACTATGTTGCCCCAGGTGGGTCTCAAACCCATGGACTCAAGCAATTCCTAGTCTTGCCCTTGCTTCAAAGGCTGCATGTGATTAGAGGCACGTGCCACCATGCCTGGCACTGCCACAAACATTTTCAATAGCTCCTGTTGCCTAAAAGATTTTGCTCAAACTCCTCACCCTGACATTGAATGCTTTGTTAATTTGGCTCTAATGACTTCCCAGTCTCACATGAATAGTGAATTCTAGCAAATGGATCACTGTCCTTCTACAGGCAATACCCTTCCTTCTCTTGTTCATTTATCAAAACTGTAAGCCTCACCCAGGGTTATACTGGATACCCTAATTCTTCCAGAAAAATTGTCCTGACATTCAAAGGAATTGACCATCTTTGAACTGAAGTCACAGAATCTCAGAGTGTATAGGTAGGTATTGGGGGGGGGAGGAACGGGACCGTAAGTCTAGTTTTCTACCCTGAAACAAACCCCTTTATCTTTGTTTGAACATATCCAAGATGGGAAACTCATGGTCACTGCATTTTTGAACAACTATTATTGATAAAAATTTCTTCCTTTATATTTCTCTCTCTCTCTCTCTCTCATAACTTCAGCTTCCCTTATGCCTTCCCTAGTTTTGGTATGTCCTCAGGAGCAATCAATACAAAAGAGAGCTCATCATTTTTGTATATATAAGTCATCCATTGCCAGGCATGGTGGCTCGTGCCTGTAAGCTTCAGCCTATGAAGTGGTCGGGGCTAGGGATCGCAGTTTGAGTCCCGCCTGGGGCACATAACGAGACCTAGTTCCAAAAAAATACAGCTGGGTGTGATGGCACGTGCCTGAAATCCCAGCTACCTGGGAAGCTGAGGCTGGGGATTACTTGAGTCTGTGGTACCATGGGCAATGGGAGCCTGCGGTTCCATGGGCAAAAATAGCAAGACCTAAATAGTTTATGTGTTCTATCATTGCTATCTTGACTATTCTAAATACTGCCTATATTCTTCAGTTACTTCTTACATTAAAAGAGTCTAATCAATTATTCTCGATTTTGGCCATTTTATTTGAATGGTAATAATCTCCAAGATAATGACAAGAATAATCTAAAAATATAGATTCCAAGAAAAAA
>PVHY01024499.1:0-19568 GCA_004024945.1 Uropsilus gracilis
TTTATTTTCCTCCTCATTGAGATTTTAGAGTACATTGGGAGGGTTCCCCCTCCTTCCCCCGGAAAATAAATCTGAAGCTGAGATCTTTTCAGATGAGCCTCAGTGAGGACACTGCCTCCTAGGCCAGCTGTGGCTCCCTAGATCCAGAGCCATGCGCTTGGGGGTCCAGGGCTGCGCAGAGCCCCAGGTGTTGCTTCTGATCTCTCTTCATCTCAAGCCAGACTTTCACAATGAGATCACAAGTGAGAAACACCAGTATTTAAGATGTGAGGATAGGAAGAGGAGTGTAGTTTTGAGAAAAACTACTCAGAGAAAGAAGGAGTCATAATTGGAAGATGGTGGAAGTGAAAAGCAGTGTTGCATGCACAGACCAAGCAGAGAATGTTCCTTAAGGATGGAAACTGGGAAATATTCAATGGACCCAGCAACCAAGGGTATCATCAGTGGCCCAGACAAGCCATATTAGTAGCATGATGGAGATGGGTCTGGACAAGAAATGGGCTGAGGAGTGAACAAGTGAAAGCAACAAGGGTAGACTAATTTTTCAAGAAAATTGAATAAGGAAGATGAGAAATGATTTGCTGGTTCAAAGGAGACTAGAAATGTGGGGGGCTAATTTATGGTTTTGTTTTGTAAAGATGAATAGCTTGGATTCAAAAGCTGGAGGGGTTGAAAGTGGGGAAGATTAAGAGTCACCAGATGACTGGGATCATGATGGTGTGGAAGGGATGAACCAACCTGGTATTAGCTTCAGTTCTCTGCCATACTTTTTTTCAACTCATTAGAAAAAATGAGGAAATTTGCTGCCACAAGAGAAATAAGGTCAGCCTCACCTGACTTCAGAATTACTGTCAACTCGAGATTATGCAAAAAAAAAAAAAAAAAGTCCACAGAACAAGTCACCTAGAAATATAAACAATACATTAGGTATATTTCATACCAACTTCTAAATCAAGTCCTACAATAAATATCTGTTTAAGTCTACAGTAAAATTATTCGAGAATTATAGGGAGTCTGAGTGACCTCCCCAGGAAGTTAGCCTCTGCTTCCAGGTACAGGAAACTTGACTGTCAGGTGATGCTCACCACCTGGCCTGACAGCTAACTTGGGTCTAGTCCAGCTTCTTCAAGACCTAGATGGGCTCTGGATCTGCTCATTTCTTTCTTCCAGCAGAAAACAGGAAGGCCAATACAATCTCTGGGATAGGAAATCTTTGCAGGAACATTCTATGGGAAGTAAATAAAGCAGCAAGACTCAGATCAGCCCATGTGGGAGGAGGAAGAAAGAGGATAGAGATATGACCCGAAGGAAAGTGTTCAAATTCATCAACTAGTCCTTCACACTATCTTTCTACCTGCCGTTGCTGTTTTAAACTCTTCACACTATTCTAGAATTGTCTAACAAAATACTGCATGTGGTGAGATATAGGATCATCAGCTTACTCCTTCTAACAAAATTACTTTCAAATGGAACAAAGACATCAGTCTGAAATATCAAACCATAAAGGCATAGGAAGAAAACCCAGAAGAACTTTTTTAATCTCAGAACAGGAATGACCTTCCTGAGTATGACACAAAATCCAAAAGCAATAAAAAGAAAAAAGCAATAAACTTGACCAATCGTTAAAATGTCTGAGTTGTTAAAAAATCAAGTTATAAAAAGTAACAAATTGAAGAAAAATATTTTCAGCTCAGATTCCAAAGAACTGATTTCTTTAATAAAGAGTTCCTACAAGGAAAGTCAGCAAACCAAAAGAAAAATAATATAATATAAACAAACACCTCACCTGGAAAGATAAATATAAATTGATCTTGAATATATGAAAAAAGTTAATCTCATTTGCAATAAGAGAAATAAATTTGAAAAAATGATGAGACACCATTTAACCTATCAGAAGGCAAAGTTCAAAATATTTGAAAACACAAGTATTGAATGTAGTGGGAGAGGGGAAGAGTTTTCACATTAGCTAGACTGTAACTGGAGGTGATAAATGGGGGAGGGGGCAATTTGACATACCTGTCAAAACTTAAAGTCTAAACACCTTCTGAATCTGTAGCTTCACTATGTTTGGGGTGTTTAATGAAAACAATTAGAAAGAACTTAAATGCCCACCAATAATAAGTAACCAGCAAATGAATTCTGATGTATTCTTACAATTAAATACTATAAAGTCATTTTTAATAATATAATGATCTCCATTATATTAGAAAAGGAATGATCTCCAAGATCTATTAAGCTCCTAGATATATTAAACAAATATACCAAAAATAAGGTGTAAAATAGTGTGTAGTATGCTGTTGTTTATGTAGGGATTAACAGACCTATGTTTGTCAATTCTATACATTATCTAGAAAGAATGAACTAAAAACTGTAATTGCTTTCACCAGCAGAGCTGGATGACTGGGAGACAAGGGAAGGTGGGAAATTATCTTTTATTGTAGCCATTTAACATCTTCAGAATTGTGTGGCATGCACCTGCCTTACCTACTCAAAAGTAAATTTAAAAATATATCTCAAATTATAGTCTTTATGCTGTAGTCACAGGCTATCATCTGTTACTGGAAGAGATACTGTCAGGACAAAGACTATTTTCTTCTGTGAATGTTAAAGATCCCATATCTGTTTTCATTATTCATCACCACAGATGACAAGCGTGTGCCTGGAAGTAGAGAACAGCAGCCTGCATTGCTCCTGATGAGTAGGGCTTAAATAATTCAAATACAACCCACATTGGAAGCTAATTAAAATAATTTTTGAGCCTTCTAAATCCCTTTTGGAATAGTGTAGGTTCTGAATAAATTTAAGTAAACTCTTTATTACCAGGCTGAAGTTTTATGGTTTTTGTATTCAAATTAGACGAAAAAAAAAAAAAAAAAGACCTAAGAATGAAGAGCTGTTATAATCCCAGGAGCTACAATATTCTAGCACTAAGTGTGGGTTTAATAAAAACTTGCTGAATAAATGGAAGAATGAAAAATTTAATTAATTAAACTATAAAATATTATTTCAGTTGGAACAGTCATAAGAGTATAAGATATAGGTGAGTCCTCCCTCCAAACAGCAACGATTTCTCCTCTCTATCCCCCTCTCCCTCGCACCCTACTTTCCCAACCCCATACTTACCCCCTCCCAGACCCTCTCCTCTTCCTCCTTCTCTTGGGCTGCTGGTCTCTGCACAATTTTCTTTGACACTACACACACAGGTACAAGGCCAGCAGCTCTTCTGGCCATGTCCCTTGCCTCCCCACCTCCCCCACCCCTCCACAGCCCCAGGATATCTCAGGGTCTGTTCCAAATTTCTGGGAAAGAGAATTCCATTGACTCAGCTTTGAGAGAGGGCTCCAATCAGCTGTAGCCTAGCCAAAAAAGTGCAGTCAAGCAAATAGTAGCATTTTAGTTACTAGGTTCTCCTCCCTCTCTGCATGGAGAGGGGGAGGAGAAAGGTATGTCATAGTGAGTTTACATAACCCAAAATCTGTACCTATACCTTTCACAGTTTTTGAACACTAATAAAGACTGCCATCTAGAATAAGAAATCAGGTTGACTTGCTGCTACAAACAACCTCCAAATCTAAAGTCCATCAACAAGTTTCATACCCATTCACACTTCATATCCCTGGTAGGCTAGAAGGGGACCCTTCTCCCGGTCATCCTGATGGGAACTGGGCTAATTCCACCTCCCCTGTGCCTAGCCAAACGCAGGAGGACAGGAACAGGGGCCCTCACCACCTCCGCGCTCCCTGGCCGAAGCACAACCCAAGGAGGCACCTAACTTATGAGAGGGGGGATCACCCTGTCTACCAGCAGCAAGGATGCTCACAGAAGGGCTCAAGGCTCGGATGTGGGGCAAGAAGACAGGACCTTCTTCATCCCCCACCTTGGGTGTGCCAGGAGAAATGCTGGCATCCAGCTAGCACTGGCTCCCTTAGGGTCTCATTTGTCTCTTTGCATCCTGTTTATTTCTGAATATCAGGATAAGAAACCAAAAATAATGTCATCACGATTTTATTTATATTGCTATCTTCACATTTAAAGAGATATAATGAGAGAATTGACACTTTTAAATTATAGTAAAAAGATGCTGTACATACCTACTTAATTTCTGGAACAATTTTCTCAAGAACTAGTTCTTATAGTCACACGGGTGATATACAAATCTGTGGGACAACAGCTCATCATAGTAATTACTTTGGTGAAGGAAAAAAATCATCATTTCAAATCAATTTACCTTCTTAAATGAGAAGATGGGGGAAATTCCATTAAGTAGGAGTTCTGCTTTTTAAACACTCTGTATGTGAATAAAATCTCATGACTTTATATTTATGTCTAGAGAGAGTGTCAATACAGTTTCATTTACTTGATCCACCATAGAGATATATCATTAAATTGCATTAAGTCAAAAGTGAATTGATTGTGTACACTATGACAAACTTGGATATGGATAAATTAGAGAACAACATAAACTATAAATACACACTAGCTTCCTTTCTTAAGCTGTTTAGATGATGAATTTTGTTGTTTACAACTCCGAGAGTGTCGACAAAATTTGTGTTTAAAATGTTGCATGGGCTACTGTGCCCAACAACGTCCAGTAGCAAAAAATACCTTTCCTAGCCAGGCAAGATGGCTCATGCTTGTAAGCTTCAGCCTATGAAGCGGCTGGGTCTAGGGATTGTGGTTCGAGTCCCGCTCAGGGCAACACAGTGACACCTAGTCCCAAAAAATAGCTGGGCTGGGCGTGGTGGTACATGCCTGTAATCCCAGCTACCTGGGAAACTGAGGCTGAAGATTGCTTGAGTCCGTGGTATCCGAGGCAACGTGAGCCTGTGGTTCCATGGGCAAAAATAGTGAGACCTAGTCTAAAAAAAAAAAAAAAAAAGAATACCTTTCCTCTGCCATCTACAACTCATACAGTAAAAAAACAAAAACTAATGAACAAGGTTCATTAAGGAACAATGTGCATTATCAGAATTTAAAGAGCAATGAGTACAAGATGCTGCTGTCAGCTGGGAGGGTATCTGTATGCATTGTCTAACAAGCATGTCTCACTCATCATTAAATTGCTTTTAGTTAACTAGACAATAAACCTGAATATGTATTTTGCAGGGGGGGGGTATGTTTTAATCACATCTCCTGGTATGCATAAGCACTTGAGGCAGAATAAATAGTCTATTTAATTTAAATGGGAATCAGTGACTTATTTGTAAATGTTACTGGCACAACTGGTTATGCATCTGAAAAATTAAAATGGGTTTTTGCCTCATACCACTTAAAAGATAAATGCCAAGTGAAATAACTGTTTACATATAAAGTTAAGGGAAGATCTAAAAAGCACATAGGAAAATGCTTTTGTAAACTGGAAGTGGAGGAGCCCTTTCCAAGTTAGGAAATCTAAAAGCCATAAAGGAAAATGCTTGATGACATCAAAGTTAAACTCTTTCCTTTAGCAAAAAGTAGTATTTTAAAAAACCCAAATAATATGCAGTAGAAAAGATTGCATTTCAGATGACCCAGAAAAGGCTATTATTCATAAAACATACAAGACTCCTATATATTGATAAGGAAAAAAACAATCAATTGAAAAATAGGCTAAAGCTAAATATGACAGATAAGTGGCAAAAGAACAAAAAAAGGGGCCTCAGAAGATGCTACTCTCATCAGCCGTTGGGAAAATGCAGGCTCAGCACGTTTGAACTGAGACAAATTCTCAAGGACAATGCCACTCAGCACAGCCAAGCTCAAGGAAACACCGTCAAACTCTAATGAGATCACAGAGCATCAACACGAAGCCAATCAGCCTGAGATTTCACTTAGGAATCCTACTTCTGGCTACATATGCTTACATATGCTTAAGTAGTAAATAAAAGTTCATATATGAATAAGAATATGCCAACTCTAGTTTTGCTAGAAAAAACCAAATATCATTTTCTTCAAAGAAAGTATATGTATATAAGCTGCATCAAATCCTTCTAAAATTAAGCGGAATATGTAGGTTATAAAGAAAATATTTAAAAGATGAGCTCATACACGTATACATATCTATGTAAATTTGACAGAATATCACCTAAGTAAGAATAAGCCTTTAATTTGTATTTTTAAGTCAGAAACAACAAAACATTTATGTTAACAGTGAACTAAAAATCTTACTGTTTAAATCTTTTAGAATAGAAATAGTTCTTAAAACTAAGCTAAATCTATCAGCTTGCTTCATGTCATATTTCTTAATACAGTAGAAACTCTTTCCCCTTCTTGATTTCTCTTCTTTGTTCATTTGTTTGTTTTGAAAGCCTAAGCCAGAGTTTCAGTGGGATGACCTTTTACAGAAGGGTCAACTTTCTAATACAAATTGTCAGACATGTTTGTTTGATATAATCCTACATACTTAGTAAATTACTCCCTGCAGTAACTTAAGCATTTGATAATTTAACAGCTTCAGTCCTTTAGGGAGGCAATTAGCTTTGCAGAAAGGGATCTGAGCTGTTTGTGAGAAATGTAATGGTCCTCCAACCAGTTTGATTTGTGCAAAGACAGCAGCTTCCCCAGCTGGTAGAATCAGGTTCAACATCCAGAGATCAAAATACCCTGTTACTGTTACCGCCTCTTACTTTACATACTACAAAAGTAATCAATGTTTATAAGAGCAAATTTAGAGAACAGAGGAAAAAAAAACAAAAACAAAAAACAATACAATTCATCCATAGTGCTTCCATCAGAGATAAGCACAGCAAACCTTGTGGTGCCTTTTGCTCTGGTGTCTGTTCCTGACAAGCAGTCAACAATAACAGGGATCCCGGGAGAGGAAAGTCATGGACCCTGAATCACCATGACAAACAAAGAACTAGTTGACTGGAGACATGTTTATTTTGCTGACTGAAACTATTTTTTTATATTTGCTCTTCCGTGGTTGCTCTTACACAAGCATGTACGGTTAGCAAGTTTATAACTGATCTTTCCTTATTTCAAATGCAGCCTGTGTTGCATTAGTTGATCCACGAACAAATTATCCTCTCATTTTTGTAAAGAACCCAATGATAGTAACAGGAATGTAAACTGGCCCAGCCCTTATGGAAATCAGTATGGAGGGGTCTCAGAACATTAAAAATAAATCTCCCAATCGACCCAGTAATTCCACTCCCAGGCATCTAGCCAAAAAATTCAAAAACACTACTCAAAACATGCATGCTATGTTTATTGCAGCACGGTTTACTATTGCTAAATGAGGAAAACAACTTAAGTGCCTCAGAACAGATGAGTGAATCCAGAAGCTGTAGTATATAAACACAGTGGAATACTACCCAGCGAGCAAAAAAGATTAATTTGTGCCATCTGCAGCAATAAGGATGGAGCTTGAAAGGATTATGCTAAGTGAATTAAGTCAGCAGGAGAAAGATAAACACTGGATGCCATTATTAATATGTAGAATACAGAAATGAAGCACCAAAAGAGGGAGGAAGTGAGCACAGGGTAAGAACAAAGAGGAAGGAAGTACGATGGTCTACTGTGGTAGGATGTGGTTGAGTTGTTGGTGGTAATATTTGATGGGGGTATCTCAGTAGTACCTCAGTTAGCTATAATTAACTTTTAAAAATGAAATAAACCAATCATTCTTTTACATAAAGTTCAAAAAGATAAATAATCATACTGTGAAACAAAAGAACCCAGCAAGATCCCCCAGACAATAAAGCATCAGGCAGGTTCTTGTCTTTACTGGCTAGCTACCAACACCACCTATGCCATAACACTATCCTGGCCCCAAACCCCACAGAGTCCATCATGGGTCATCCCCCTCCTGCACTCCACACCAGAACATCAGCATCATTATCCTTAGTGCCTCCACCCTCAACTCACCAACTCAGATCACTAATTAATGTTGTTTTCATCAACTATGCTTTACCAGAAAATTGATTTACTATCATGGACCAATGGGGCTGCCACATAGTGCCAAGACAGAGGTTTTCTGATCAGTGTTTGCTTCTGCCATGTTTAGAAATGCTGCTGCTTAACTAGTACGCTGTTTGTTATTATCCACTCACCTGAATCCAAAGCACAATTAATTTTCCTTAGATAATTAACAAGTTTTATTTCACTTGTCAAAAAAAGGGGTGGGGTGGGGAAGTATAAGATCAATCTGCTTTAAAATACAGTACTTGTAACCACTTGATTCCTTTTTTTTTAATGGCACAATTGGGATCATTGTGGTTTCACATTTACTTTTTTGTCATTTATTATAGTGATTAACCAGAAATTGATATAAGAAGATGATAAAACCAGAGTTTCCAGAAAAGATCTTTCTACCTGTCAAGGTTGACTATGAGCAAAAATGGTGAAAGAACTTGACTCTACCATTAGTAAAACCCTTTTGATATACTTTTTCATTTTAACGTCCTAAATGATAAGACAACATGTGCTTGCATACATAGAACAAATGCCTTTGAGAGGAACTACTTGCTACCAAGGTTTTTAGTTTGTTTTGAGATTGAGCTAAAGGAGACAATGTGTACCCAAAGTAGTAAATATCATGAATTGGAATTTGTCTTCTAAAAATGAAAGCAAAAGCTATGGTTCTTCTAACTTATATAATATCTTCAAAGGAACATCCTGCTCTCCATACACAAATCAAATAAAACCAGGACCCTACCTGAGCTGAGTGGAATTCTAAGCTGTTCACATTAATCTCAGTCCACAATACAATGACAACTGATCTTAGTCCATCCTGTAAACAAGCTTTCCTTCTACAGGCTGCACAGGAACCCAAACCATGCAAAATCCATCAGGCTGGCATCAGAAAGTTACAAACAAACCCAGTTACTAAGCAGGAGGAATGCTGAAGAATAGCAGATCAATTGTCATTATTTTGCACAATTGAGTAGGAGGTCACTGAAGCTTCAAATGGTGAGGGTTGATTAGCTCCTATCTGAGAAAATAACTATCTGAATGATTAGAAAATTAAACTAAGTTTCTGAAATGTGTTTTGTTTTTCCTAAAATTCTCCTTGATACATCTGATGTTCAAAATTACAATAAAAATTCTTAGAGAGAGGCTAGTTAAAGAAAAAACTGTTCAAGCTTACGAAAGTTCCATTAACCTTTCCCAACTACTGTGCTTAGAACCTAAACCCCAAGCTGGAGAAAGTGTTTAATACCAAGTGGTTATTGGAGAGATTCTGAAGGCGCTAAGCTACGATTTTGTCAAGTGGAACGTGTGGTTTGATAGCACTTACAGAATGTTACAAGCAGGCAAGTGGAAGGTTTGAACAAGCAACCGCTCCATCAATCTCCTGAATGGACCTCTGGGCCTTAAAGTGACATTATTTATCAAACCAACAGCAAGTCACTAGTCACATCTTTTAACTTGTTCAGTCCTTTGGTAATAGTGGTACTGGTGTTCTTAGATCATCAGGCTTCTTGAACAGAAAGTTACAAGATATATAAACCTGTTAAATAGATTTTTCCCATCTGGCTGAAAATTACAATATTCACAAAAAGTTAATCATACACATGTTCCCCACCACAAATGTCCTCTGGCACAATAGGTGAGAATAATGGTAACAGCTGTAGCCACATGTAAATTCAGAATATAAATAAAACAGTGTGCATAAAGCTCTCCCCACAAGATATGGTTACACTGCAGTGTGACATTATCATTTTCATTCTCTCCTACAATTATAGAATCTCAATTCTAAGAAGCTGACAAAGAAAGACAAGATTTAACAAAAGATAAATATATACACAACTAAAATGATGTTTAATATCTGTTCATTCTGAATGCTAGAGCTGTATTTATCAATGTAGTCTGTTGATTTTCAGACACTCTAATACCAGTTCTATAATATAATGACAGGTTTGTTTCCACTGAAGGTGTCGGTCTTATGCTCTTTTAATCATCATACATCTCACACAAAGCACCTCTCAGGAGACAATGCTGTAATAATGATATGAGAAGAACATGATCAAAAAACTGAGTGATCAGGTAGGATAAATACAGCAAGCACATTTAATCTCCACCAAACGTGAGTGTACTTCAATCTATTAAATTAGACGCAAAGGAGAGGGGGTCCACACAGGTTTTGGTTCTGTTGTGTCATCACAAGGGCATTTCAAATATAAAACGGAAGGATTCTCTAGGGGCAGGAAAGAAATGGTTTCCTCTTGTTAGGAAAACATGGTCCTCTGCACGTGGTATCCACATGGTTCTGATCAGCTCCCAGGCAGTCCAAGTCACTGAAACATTCCAGCAACTGAGAAAAGTCGACTCCTGGTGGACTTCAAAGGAAGAGCCTGTGAGGCTCCCTTTATTTACCTGCTCATGTTCATTTTCAGGATGTCTCTAGCAGCCAGCAGCACAGCTCTACTGCAGATGAACTGGCTGGCCAAGCCACTCCAGGTAAGGCAGGTACTGAATATACCAGAGCTAGAATTGGGGGTTAATTCTGCTTCAGGGCTATAAGTCAGATATCTCTGATGAAAAGATAAATTATTCCTATTGCAGAAATAATCCTTCACTTTTAATCTTTTAATTGCATGAGTAAAGCTGAGAGGATAACTTTGTATGGAGACTAGGAGGAATCCAGACTTCCCATTTACCACTTCTACTGATGCATATGAAAATTAGTTGGAAGCAATATATCAAACTCCGAAGTCACTCAAATTTTTTGTTGCACAATCTTCAAAGGAGATAGTGTGATTCAGTTCTTCAGCACTTTTGTTTGTTAAGAGTCATTCTGGTTACTGAAAATTGCACTTTATACCAGTTTCTATGGAAGATATAAAAGTAAGGCCAGGGCCTTTCCCCCAGGGAGTCTACAGAATGGGTGGAGATAATGAAGCTTGATGCTGTTGACTCTCAGGCCTCATCAGCCTGGGCTAGTGAACTAATGTGGTCCGTCCTCCTCATCACCAGTGGTTGGTTTAAAAACAAGTACATGACTTAAGTTGGGTCAAGGTGGAGACTAAATGGGGCTCTGATTAAAGGAACTTCAGCAAGGGTTGCCTAACTGGAGGCTCATACATTTAAGCCTTCAGTAAATCTTCACAGATCTCTACCCCAACAGGCACACTTCTGGTGGCAGATGGAAGCCACAGAGTAAAGCAACAGGGAGGGAATGAAAGAGACAGATGGTTGGAGCATCTGGATTCAAACATGCCTATAGTTCAGATGGACCCTGGGCTTCTAGTTACATGAGTCAATCAATCTCTTTTTAGTGGAAGGCTGTCTGAGTTGGGGATTCTGTCTCTTCCAACTCTATGTGCTACTAGCACCACTCCTTGCCTGCTCCAGTTCAGGCCCTCACCTAAGTCAATGGCTGCAGCCTTCTGGCCCATTCATCACCCCTCCTAAGCATGCCTATGCCCAGATGAGAGACTATACAACTCTTGGCACCCAAAACTTGGGAGAAACCAACTCATGCACAGTACTCTCATCGCCACATAAACACATGCAAATTACAAGAATCACTGCAGTGGAGTTGGAAATATACCCCCAGGGAACCTCCTCCTACCTCATGCTCAATGTAGGAATGCTGTCTTATAGTCACTGGCCAAGAATCAACCAGCCTATGGTGAAATACTTCCAGAGACAGAAAGTTTACTACCTAAGAACCATGCGTTCCCTTGATGAGGAGTTTCTATATTTGAGAAGTGCCATTATTGTACCAAAATAAACATTTCTCTTCCTGAAATCTTCTTTGCTTTATGCTGTTTATGCTAAGTAGAGCAACAAAAAGCACGCTTCCTTCCTGCCCTATCTACTTTCAGCACTTAAAATATTTGAAGACAATTAACATGTCTCTCTTTACTGTGTATTCTTCTACAATTGCTCAGCTATTTCTTAAAATACATGACTTCCAAATCTTTTGACATTCTGAGCTCCTTATCTAAAAGCAAAAGCCCAAGTTTGTAAACATTTATTTTGGGATCAGTGAGCTCCCATACACATCCCACCCTTGAATGACACTTTCAGTCTGCAAGGCCCAGAAAACTGTGAGCTGGTCACTTTCAAAGGACTAAGCTTCACCTTTATGACAAATCCTGAGGTTCTACTGGCTCTTTCTGTTTTAGCAAAAAACACCACATGCATGATTGACAACGTTGGTACAATTCCTGACACATCCACCTAGTTTGTGGCACTGAAGCTCCTGATGGCCAAAAACCCACAGCATTTTTTCATAAGAACTAACTGCACTGAGGATCTTTTCTCCCTTTTCTATCTTGGGTCACCAGTTTGGTCTTTGTCTACTCTCTTTAGCCCATGCACCAAGGATAGACATTGACTTTTCAATGTAAGCAACTGGAATGGAGTCTCCCACATGGTAGGGACTCAAATTTAAAGCAGGAAACTTGATTTATTGCTATTAGTTTTTGAATCAGCCTTGAGATTAAGTTAGTGGAGGTCATTTGCAGTCTATACTCAGCATTAGTTATACTTCTTAATCCATGTTCCCTCTAAATTTAATAAGTGTGCCGTGTTCAGCTTTACCTAAGACATTGATAAAACATTGCAGAGGCTGGAAGCCAGGTTGGAGGTTGTTAGTTTAGTCCTCAGCATGAGACACCAGTGAAGGTGACACTGGGTCACTGTCCAGAGTCTAGGGTTGGTCCAGCTAATAAGGTTAGCTTTCATCATTCACTTAGGAGACTTAAAAATGCATTTTTGAAATCAAAACACGGTATTGGGTAGCTTGAAGCCTGGGAAGTTGGTGTTTTTCTGTCCTAAAATTCTAATAATTTCCCATGACTCAATCTGAATGAAAGTTAGTGTTTTATTTGTTAAGTTGCCATTACTTTCCTTAGGGAATGTCTACTAATTCTATCCAGTCATGTCCAGAACTTACCATCTTTCATCTCAGAGATCCAAGTACTTCCCCAAGTCTTTAACAGCTCACCTGTGCAGCTTCCTTCTTCCCCCACCCCCTGGAATTCCATTTGCTTAAGAACCCAAACCTATTTGGGGTAACTGAGGGCTAATCTGTACTCTTGGACTCTCCTTGCACTAACCTATGTTTTACCACTGTGGGTAATCACAATAGGCTGAAGAGTTTTCTCTTCACAGAGGCCCTGCTATGCTCAGAAGAGAATAAAGTCCTATTCCTCCCAGAACTAGAAAAATGACATTTTATAATACCTCAACAATCATGAATATCAAGGCATTTCTGTAAGCAAATAGCAAGGTATAATTTGTACACTTATGAAATGCCTCCCCTCCATCCCAAAACTATCAAATAACCACACTATTAATAATATGGGTAAGTCAAAAAATTCCAAGAGAAGAATTACATGTGCCCTTCAAACAATAAATGTAAATTTCAAAGGGTCAGTGGAAAATAATGTTCAGGTAGTCTCAGAGCTATTAAATATGTGAATTTGAAATGAATGTACCAACACATGTTTCAAAAGTCATACTGCACATTGAGAAGAATCTATAAAGATACTCACTGGGAAAAGACTGGAAGGGAAATTAAGCACTCCATGAAATTATCTCTGTATGGTTGTCATTTTTAAAGCAACAGGAGCTGATATGTAAAGCTATAGACAATTATATTCTAATGTGATCCTGGTTCTTAAAAAAAAAGTTTCTAAAGTATGACATCCTGACTTAGTATGTCATGGATTCATTTGCTAGTTTTGTTTTCTGTTCATTTTTTACTCTGTTGGTGGTGACAGCCAAAGGTGGAGAGGGTCACTAATCCATTCACTACTTTTTAAACACATGGAAGTAGTCTTAGAAAAGAAGCCATAACTTATTTATAAATAGATGGAATACATTAAAAGCATTAATATCCCTTATTAAATGAGAGAAAAGGAGGGGAGAAATATGCTTTTGAAATTATCTGACGCTAGGAATGAGATTATTCTCAAAAGAGGCTTCTGGCAAATGAACTTGGAGAACAAAGGTTTCAAAGAAGTCATTCAGGCTGATGGGCAGTCAGTGTGAACTGCAAATGCTTCTATGACATCATTCAGCGGTCACTGTTCCTCATGTGAAAGAGGTGCTGCACCATCTACACTCAGGAGTGCCAACTCTGGAGAGCATCTGCTCAGGTTGCTAAACTGTCACTTATTCACCAGGTTTCTAGTTTGTGATTTCTCCAAAGTGCTTTACTTGTGGCCTGCCTAGAGCCATAGCCTTGCTCATTAGCAACAACCATGCACATTCAGAGAGGTAAGAACCAACTGCAAGCTATACAGGCAGATTTGCAGGACCAGAATAGGTGCCAGGAAGGACCAGTCACTGTACAGATTTCACCTGGGCTTAGACATCAAGTATGGATTTGAGTTGTTCCTTAAGTTGGCAGCATTTTGAAGCACCTTGCTCATCTCAGATTGGTCAGGTTTTATGTTTAAACTGTCTAGGTTCACTCTGCTTTGTCTTTCCAGACAGCCAGGGAGCACATGCTTCATCTAGTGCCCTCAGTGACTTCTCAAAGGCAGCTAGTTGTGAAGGATTTGCAGTTAGAGCAAAGGTGACAAGCTGGCCTTTGCTGACTGCAGAGAACTTTGTCATAATAATCAGATGCTTTCTGGTCTATAAGACAACGGTTCTCTCGACTTTCATTTACTATTTCTCACGTCAGACCTGGGTCATTATAAATATTATTCTGCAGGTCTGCCAAGAGCTGGGCTGTGAGTCATGATGCCCTTGGAATGGTCCAGACCTTCATTTCAGTTGGAAAATAGGTAAAGGTTTTCTCCTGTGCCATATCTTTTGGAGGAAATGTTCGCTATGCCATTTGACAAAATAACCAATGAAATTTATTTTCAGACAAAGATAATCCTAGCATATATCCTAGCTCATTAAATTAGTGATGGAGTTGACTTCATGAGAGACCACAAATACACACTGCAAAAATTCCTCCAAGTCTTCCCTAAGGGATATGTGTCTACTTTCTATGGTATCGGTACAATGGGGAGAAGGAAAGACCCAAATCTTCAGACTACTAAATACTGACTCTGACTGACAGTGATTTCTAGAAACAAAAAATATCACTGTGGGTGATGTGGAGTCCACAGTGGTTAATACATATCTGGAATCTGACAGCAATTTCCAACCACAAGGGGTGCAGATGGTTTCTAGACCTAACTTACAGAGATACCTCAGTTCTTGAATAGAATTGGAATAGACACACTTAGAAACTGAAAGTGGTTCTATGGGGTGAAAGCAATTGGAATTTCCCATTCCTACCTGGGGGAGATTAAGTCTGGGGGTATTTCAGAGACTAAAGCCTTGAAAGAAGCAAGGATGGTGAAACCTGTCACCTGGTCTTTTAATTCTCCAATTTGGCTTGTGCATAAATTGAATGCAGCTTGGAGAATGACTGGGCATCACAATCTAAGTGAAGTGGTGGCTGCAATTGCAGCTGCTAATCCAGATGTAGTGCCTTTACGAAAGCAAATAAGCAACAACTCTGGCACATGGAGTGTAGCCATGCCTTCATCTCCATAGTAATTCACAGGGACTATGAGCCAGAAGTAGTTTGTTTTACCCCATGGGGAAGACAGTATACCTTCACATCTTGCCTCAGGTTATATCGATTCACCTGCTTTCTATCATCATGTAATTTGCAGAAGACTTGATTGTCTTGACATTTCACTAACTTCACACAGAGCTGACAAGACGATACTGATGGGATCTAACAAGCAGGAAGGAACAAGTACTTAATGTCTTAGTGAAACATATGGAAGATAAATCCCACAAAATGTCAGGCCCTCACCTCAACTTCAGTGGAATTTCTAGAGGTTTAATCATCTGGTGCAAGTTGAGATATTTCCTCCAAGGTTAAAAATAAATTCCTGCACTCATACCACCTGCCACTAAATAAAATGCACAATGCTTTGGAGGTCTTTGTGAATTGTAGAAGCAAGATACCACACTTTAGTGTGCCACTTTAACTTTTCCCAAGGATGACTCATGTGTCTTCCAACCTCAAGCAGGGACCAGAACAAGGAAGACTTTGCAGCCACTTCAGGCTTGTCTCCAAGCTTATATACCACTTAATCTGTCCCATCCAATGAACTCAGGGACTTGAACTCTCTGTGGAAAATAGGACATGTTGTAGAATCTTTAACAAGCACCAACAGGGAAGATAGAGCATGGAGAACATGTGCTCCCTCTCTGTGAGCAGCTGTTTTCCTTTTGAGACGCAGCTTCTGGTTCACTGCTGAGTTTTGACAGACACCAAATTCCTTACCTTGGTATCAGGAAACTGTAAGGCTGCACTTCCCACTGGAACCAATGTGTGTGGCCAAAGATGTGGTATGTACAGCACTGTCACAAGATGAGAATGAAAGATAAGATTGAAAAGGTTTAGAAGGTGGTAGAAGCTTGTGCTGGGAAGGGCAATCTCCTACACACAATCCTCCCACCCCTCTCAGCCACATGGGAATGATGGCATGGAACCCATCCTTCCAGGACAGAGCAAGCGCATACCTTGTGCCAGCTTAGCACTTTGAGTAGGGATAGTTTCCCCTAAAAAGACACAGCTATCCTTCTACAAAGAAGATGCTCTTCTACAAAGAAGATGAAAATACAGCCAGATGGTAACAATAGCTATAGCCAGATAGGGGAAAAGAGTTACTTCACTGTTGTGCAAGAGTGTAAATGTGTGTAGAAGAACACATGTGGAAGTTGAGCAAAGCCAAGGGCTGGATAGTAGCAGTTGCTAGTGTAATTTCAAAGACTGTTTTCGTCGTCTGTAGTGAACTTATGATGTTTAATTAGGAAAAGGGAGGGGGAGTGTTACATTGCCCATGTTAGAGTTCATGATAGTAATTACCAGGAAAGAATATTTGCAATACTTTACTTACTTTTCATGAATTTTTGGTAGATTTGTAAGACTTTCTCGGTTAATTCTCAAATTGTCAGTCTAAAAGCCTGTGATTTCCAAACTCAGAAACATTTCTTATTATGAGAGAACATGAACACTACTTTTTTTGTCTATCTATTAGCACCAGCTTTATAATTGTATATTATAATGCATTAAAGCAAGTTTTGTTATAAAAGTGGCCTCCCACTTTTGGGGGTTAGAGCTTCAGAGCTTAGGACTCTGAAGAGTTCCTCATACACATCCTTCTCACCATTTCCCAAAACCCATCTGCCTTCTAAAAGAAAACATCCAAGATGCAATGACTTGCACATTTACCAATAACTTCTTTTAATTCCTTGGGGTGTTTTTTGCCAAATAACTTAATAATATATACATATTCTGTCTATTGTGAATTTTCATATTAGAAAAAAATGTTAATTACATGAAGCAAATATCACAAAGCATAATTTGACAAATGCTGTTGCCCTAAATTCCAACCCACCTTCTCACCTTCCTCAGCTTCTCTTGTAAAGGGAATTCCTTGAGCCCCTGCGAGTAAGGGTGAGGCACTTCATGCTTACTAGAAAATCTATGACTATCCCATTTTAACAGACAAGAACACAAGATAGGAGAGTAAGTCATTTAAACAACATCAAGTAGCTGATAAACATCAGAGTTTGATTTTTTTTTTATTGAGGTAACATTGGTTTACAACACTGTGATTTAGGAGTACAGATCAGAGCTCTAATATGAAGTCTACTCTCCCTGGTTCTAAAATGCAAGGAACTCTTGGGCATAAACATCAAATCAGAACAGAAACTAGGAAAACAAAGGAGAAACCAAAAATGAAATCACTTCTAATCCCCTGCTCTGATTTTTCAGTTTACAACAGAGTAAACTTTAAGGTGATTTCAAACTTTTGTCCCAGATATCCAACTTTAAAAAAGCCCTCTAAAAAAACAGCAAAATCCCTCTAAGGTACATCAATAAGGTGGCAGTCAAAAGTTTGTGTACCAAAGATGTGAGCAAGCCCCAATGTCAATATATAGCTTAAATAAGTTATAACACAGACATAAAATCGAATGCTATACAGTCATTAAGAATGAATTTTTCTGGAAGTTTCAATGAAATGACAAGTGAGAAAAATCACAATACAAAACACTGAATAGTATAAAACTGTGTAAAACATGAACATTATACATTAGAGGGAAAAAATACCAGAAATTCAAGATTAGTTCTGCCTAATAGGAATGGAAATGAAGCTTTTGTTTTCTTTCCTTATAGTTGTCTCCATTTTCTAATATATCTGTGATCAGTACTATTATATTTATAATTATTTATGATTATAATATTTATAATTATTATGAGCTTAAGAAATCTGTAATAAAGTATTGTTCAGGTTTTACAAAAGGTAAATATTTGATTTCCTGAAGATTTAGTAATGTGTGGAAAATGATTTCAGAGATGTATGGTTACATCTTTTTTTAAGGAGTACTTAAAAGACCAAATGTAATTCCAATGTTATTTTATTTCAATTATAGCAAAACTTACATTGTCATTTCTATATCATGTCAAAATTCAACTACAATTCTCCTGATCAGTTTGACTCTAGAGGTAACCCCTAAAAAATCTGATCACAAGTAATGACACAGAATTTTTTTATCTTAAGATTGAAAGAGAACTATCTGGCTAAGTTCTTTCTCTTTCTTCAGTCTAATTTCTTGAAGGTAATTTTTCTTATCAAAGACAAATCAAGAAACTATTTGTCCTCCATTCCTGAACGCATCTCTTTCCAGGTTCCCCAGATAATGGCATTCAGCTCAGGGCAATAGATTATGATAATTGAACCCACACTCTTATTTTAATTACTTTCTACATTTTCCATTTGCCATCTTGTCAGAGGATGAACAAATCACAGTGAACAATTAGCACTGGAAGAACAAATGTACAAAGCTGAATGGAAGCCTTATCCACATTGTGGCTCAGGCCAGTTGAGTTCAAGTTTCCTTCCTTAAGAACAAAACTACTCAGCTTCCCATGTAGTTGGGATTACAAGCATGCGCCACCACGCCCAGCTATTTGGGGCTAGGTCTCACTGTGTTGTCCCGAGCAGGACTCAGGCCGCGTTCCCTAGCCCCGACTGCTTTGCAGGCTGATGATATCAGGCACGAGCCACGATGCCCGGCTTTCCGTGGTATCTTCCCTCTAAACAAAGAGGGTGTGCAGTGCCCTCGTTGATATGTTCTCTGTGCAAAGTTTTTGCTCAGATCTTCTCGGTGACTTTGTAGGCGTCATATTTTGTTGGTTTTCCCAGTTCACTGCATGTGGTGCTCGCCTTGTTCCCCTTGAGTCCTGCCCAGGTGGCACATGTTAAGGGACTTTCCACCAGTATCTCAATCCCAACTACATGGGAAGCTGAGGCAAGGGATTGCTTGAGTCTGTGGTACCTCGGGCAACAGTAGCCTGCGGCTCCACGGGCAAAAATAGCAAGACCCAGACTCAAAAAGAAGAGGCTTCTCTAATGGCAGTGGCCCCACAGCAAAGCCCCAAGAGAAGAGAACTACCATCAGCTGATGGATTCCCTTCGAGGATCTGCTCTTCCAAAATATAAGGCAGAGTCACGCCCCCAAAGCCAAAGACCTGAAAGCATGACTGAAGGAGCAACAAAACGAGGCACAGACTGCGGAGATGAGACCCACCAAGACCAAAGGTGCTCCAAAAGCAGTACAGGAATGATAAACAGCACGTTCTACCAAGTCCGGGGAAATCG
>PVHY01024500.1:0-19567 GCA_004024945.1 Uropsilus gracilis
GATAGATAGATAGATAGATAGATAGATAGATAGATAGATAGATAGATAGATAGATAGATAGATAGATAGATAGATCTATATCTATATATATATCTATCTAACGACTGCAGGGTGAACCATCCCCCTTGCTGTGACATGCTTCAGGCGCTCAGAGTCTGACTTTACTCTCCAGCAGTCCCTGCGAAGCATGTCTGTGAATATGGACATGGCAGTGTTTTCCTTCTGTCCTCTTACCCTTGCAGAGGTTGTCACCAGACCTTGAAAAAGACTGTATGGCTCTGGATATTTATTAAAATGAATGTTTTGTTTATGACAGCACTGTGAAATGTTTACATTTAATTTCATTGACACCCCAGGTACACGGATCTCCTTGGTATGAGCGAGGTTAAGACTGAATTAAATGCTTCCCAGTGGTACACATAAATAAATAAGTAAGTAAGTAAAATAAATAAATATGACCACAGAACCGTGAGCAAAAAGCTTGACCCAGCTACACAGTGGAATATTATGCAGCAATTAAAAACGACATGTTTGAGGCATGGGTGAACCCATGGACGGAGCCAGAAGGAATCCTGCTAGCAGAAATAAGCCAGAAAGAAAAAGAGACATATGGGATGCTCTCGCCTATAGGCGGGATAGAGGGGAAAGAAACATACGGACAAGGGGACAAGGAACGTGTAAAAAGTTTAAAGCTGTCGACAGAACTGAGGCATAGGAGAGAGGGGCAGGGGATGAAAGTGGGGGAGGGATGGGCACGAGAGACTAAATTGATGGTTCAGGGAGGACAGGGGGTGGAAGAACCCTGGGGTATATAACAATGTAAAGTATGTGTGTAGTCAATTAAAATAAAATCTAAAAAAAGCACAGACAACAAGACCGTCGCCATTGCAGAAGAGAAAGGAAGCCCTGTGGATGAGTGCCAAGCCCCTCATCCCTGCCACCCTGTCTCCAGCCCGTCCCCAGCCTGTTATTCCCCAGCAGGCTTTGCTATTATTACTCCAATAATAAAATGGCACGGCATTCACACACCAGGGTGCAGGCTTGGTGAGGACAGGGACTTTCTCCCTGATGTCCTGCTCTGCCCAGAATCCCCAGTGTGTTCAGCGATCTGTTGAGAGAACAAATGGGCTGGAGGGCCTCTGCTGTCTGCACTAATTGCACTAAGTACCGAGGGCAGTATTTGTTTTCTGTACATGGGGTTGGAGAGGGACCTCGGGGGGATTTGCAGAAACCTCAGGGAGGGTCAACTTGTTCACAAATTAACTGGAAGAATAGATGGAATTAAAATGGTCCAGGACCACAAGCTATTTATTTGCAGCTTTGCTCTTCAGCTGTATCTTAGAAAATTGGGTGTGCTCGTGACTGACACGGACAACATTCAAAAACAGGCAGGGGAGGCTGTGTGTGTTGGGGGCAAAGGGTACTGGGGACATTCACTACTGCATAGTCAGTGTTTTTGTGAATCCAAAACGGCTTTCAAACCTGATGGCTATAAAACATGAAGCAAAATGTTGGTGAAGAGGTGGTGGGTTATGCTCACCACTTCTAGGTACTGACAGTGGAAGCCCAGAAGCTCCACCTCAGAGAACCTTGGCCGCCATTTTGACCTCCTGAAATCAAGATGGCAGCAGACAGAGAAGGGACTTTGAGGAACACTACGGCTCCCCCAAACAGCAACCTCCTGAGCTCAGCATCATTCCATAGGTCCAAATTCCTTGACTTCAGACCCACTACCCCAGCAAATGCAGTAATAATTCTCCGAGATTGAGTGTCTATACCCTGCCAGCTGCTATGTAGGCTTTTGCTGACCTAGTTTTCACAGTGACCCCGAAGGCTGGCTGTAGTTCTATCCTTTTTTAAAAAGCTGATATTAAACCTCACAGAAATGAAGATACTCTCCCAAGACCCTGCCAAAGGTGACCAGAGACTCCAGGTCAGAATTCAGTCAACCCCAGTGCCTGGCTCCTCCCTCTTGCTCATGCTGCCTCTGACCCCAGACTTCCTTCCCCCAATGACCAGAGGGCAGCTCTAAAGCAGCTGCTTGAACAGCTTCTGAATCAAGCCCCAAGAAGCACCCTGCCTCCTTGATTTGCCTCAGGGCCATAACACTTCAAGCAGTTGTTGGGAGTCAAGGACCCTTACCCCCTTGAAAGGGACACCCTGTTTTGTTGGTTTTTTTTTTTTTTTTTTTTTTGAGTATAGGTCTCACTATTTTTGCCTGTGGAACTGCAGGCTCATGTTGCCCAGAGTACCACGGACTCAAGAAATCCCCAGCCTCAGCTTCCCAAGTAGCTGGGATTACAGGCGTGTGCCACCACGTCCAGATTTTTTTTGGAACTAGGTCTCGCTACCTGCCCCTGGTGGGACTCAAACTGTGATCCCTGGCCCCGGCTGTGGCTTCCTAGACTGCCGCTTACAGGCATGCGCCACCATGCCCGGCCTGGGATATCCTGTTTTAAGAGTAATTCTGTCAACCTTGACTTGAATAGAAGGGGGTAGGTCCCCAAACACCAGTCAAGCATCATCGAAGGTGGCAAGATCACAATCATTTGCATTTGGGGGGAAATGAGCATGAAGCAAATGTCTGTCCCTGATTTTCAACCCAGTTCTGAATGAACCTTTATGACTTCTCAGTCCACAAAAGGCAGAAATCTCGCCTTTCCTAATAGTCAAAGGGACAAAGGAAAATGTCAGTGGTTCATAAGCCAGACCTGCATGCTGGCCAGTTGGCTGACTTTTGATGATCTAGAATATACACGTCCTCTTTGAGAGAATGAATGGATCTTTGAAATCAAAATACAGAAATTAGATACCATCTACTAAGTGATTATCCTTACACAAAATAGCTGTAGGTTCCCCTTGAGGCATTAAAATTCCCTCTGGCTTTCTAAGGCTCATAAGCATTTGGGGGCCCTGTTCATATCTATAAGCTGGTTGTTCTGTCTTATCCGCAGACAGATGTGGGGCTTCTACCTGCACTGCCCTCCCCGCCATAATTCCAAGTTCTCACTAGTCCCCGCCTCCATAGTACGGACCACATTTACTTATCTTCTATGTGTATTCTTTTTGATTTGACCCCTTACTTGCCCTTTTACTAGACTATCAACTCCAGGAGAGCAAGGGATCTTTCTGTTTTATCCACTGATGTATATCTGCCAAGAACAGTGCCTGGCACACAAGAGGTAAATGGAAGAAAGTACTATGGGAACAGACAGTGATCATATTTTGCAATAACTACCTTCTACGACCAAGATTTAATTTTCTATTGGCACTGTTAAGGTATAAGAAATTCAGCTGCAACATAAGTGCACTGATGGCCGTTTAAAAAACATTTGTTAGAAAATCAGGAAATTCTTTGATCTTCAATAGGGTGGTGTTGTATTGTTGTCCTTATGGTCGTATGGGTGGAGGGAGTGTAGCAGACAGAACCTGGCTGCCTTGAATTTACACCATGGCTTTGCTCCCACGAGTAACCATGGGACTTAGATCCAATCTGTCACACACTCAGAGCTCAGCTCTCTGGGAGAGCAGACCGCACACCTGTTGTGCTACCTCGTTCTTCTAATTATACACAGGCAACACATCTGTGCCCTAACAACCATTCAGTGTCACCTTCTCACCCCTTATGACAGGCTTCTGGCTAGTGAAACAGTTTGAACTCGAAGTCAGCTGTGAAAAATCAGAAGGGTTGAGCCAAACCCCCAGGGTAGTCAGCACCCAGCTGCCCAGGTCAGTCTCGTCTGTTCCCACCGCCCTCCGGCCTGCCGTCATTTTGAAGCACATCCTGAATCTAGCATTTCCTGTACGAACATTTCGGTATAACTCTCTCGTGAGACACATCAGTGTCATCGTTGAATCAGCTCATCTGAAACAATGAATACGTTCTGGATATCAATAAATACTCAGAAGGGGTTCAAATTTCCACTTCTCGTTTTAATACGGATGAGAGTCAGGCCCACACTTTGCTGTTTGTGGATAGGCGCTTTCAGTCTCTTTCACTGTCTCTTTTGTTCCCTTGCAATTTATTTGTGGAGGAAACTGGGTCGCTTGTCCTGTGAAATTTGTCTGGATTTTGCCAAAGGCAGAAGTTTAATTAAAAAAAAGCAAACAAACGTGATTTGTCACTGACAACGACCAGCAACGCACATTGAATGTGGTGCTGGGTTTCTGAACAGCAGCAGAACAAAAAGGTGGAACGAAACAGAACTTCCTTCTGCTTCTAGGAGGGAAATGAGCATCGGAACAGCATCTTTCTGACCCGCTGTACCTGATGCTCCCAGGTGTGAGCAAAGGGGGAAAAAATGCACACTCAGAGTTACAGGCATCTATTTCCCCCAACACTGTCTACACCCTGAACAGCACCCTTTGTAATGCTGAAAGCAGAGACCCACCCCCTTGGGGCTCCAGCAGGACCCCAGAGCTCTGCCTGCGGGCAGTGCCCACGCAGCAGATGCTGAATGGCTCCCTGTCCACCAGCCATAGCCCTTGTGGGCTGCGGGCTGCAGGCAGAGGCTGTGGCTCCCCTACCATGGCACCAGGGCCAGCTCCAGTGCCGGCTCCAGAGCCACGGCTCCTCCTTCCGGCAGTGGAGAGTCCATGGGTGCAGTCTGTACAAGGTTGGCAAATGGGTCAGACCAGCAGGGCAGGGACCTCCGAAAAGAGGTTCTGAGGCGGGATGGGTGGCCGCCTGCAGGCTGGCGCTCCCCTAGTGATTGCGCAGGCCCTAGATGCCTGCACTCTGACACTGCTGAGACAGGACTCACCCGGCACGCGCTGGACTGGACACTCTCAGCAGCATCCAGCCTCTGACGGAAGAAAGGAAGCTGGTGCCCAGCCCGGCCTACTGCCTGCCTCCAGCCTGCCTCTGACGTCGGCTGAAAGGAGCATCAGGCTTGGGCCTGGTCTCTCAAGGAGCTGTGTGTAGTTGGTGTGGGCCAACTGTCAGAATTGGGGAGCAGGGGTGGTAGCATAGCCTGTAATCCAAGCACTGGGAGGCAAGAAGCCAGGGATCACTTGAGTTTACGGATTCAAGACTACGTGGGCAACATAGCGAGACCTAGTCTAGAAAAAGCAGCTGGGCGCAGTGGCGTGTGCCTGTAATCCCAGCTACCTGGGAGGCTGAGGCTAGGAAACACTTGAGTCATGGGTTCGAGACTACCCTGGGCACCACAGCGAGACCTAGTCTCAAAAGAATAGCCAGGCACAGTGGCGCACACCTGTAATTCCAGCTACCTAGAGACCTAGTCTAGAAAAAGCAGCTGGGCGCAGTGGCGTGTGCCTGTAATCCCAGCTACCTGGGAGGCTGAGGCTGGGGATCACTTGAGTTCGCAGGTTCAAGACAGCCCTGGGCAACATAGTTAGACCTAGTCTCTAAAAAAAAGAAAAGAAATAAAAAAGAATTTGGGGGCCGGGTCCCCATCTTTGTAACAAGATGTTGCTGAATTAGCGGGAACCCACTGTGGGTGGAGACCAGGGAGACTTCACCGGGGAGAAGTCTGGTGAGGGGAGCGGCAGGCACAGAGGATGGTGGGAAGAGAGTGCAGAACATGCAGGGAGAATGGGACAGGCACAGACCGGGAGGAGGAGGAGGTAGGAGCGGGCGCCGTGGGGCACATGGCCTCTGCTGTGGCCCACAGAGAGAAGACACGCTGCAGGCCTCTGGTCCACGGGCACCAGCCCCGGCTAATGAGGAAACGCTTGTCCCTGACGAGAGGGGCTCTCTGGACGCCTGGGCTTGGTGTTGGCCTGTTCCGTGCTGTTTGGTTGACTGGACTTGGGGGTGGGGGGGTGTCTAGGGGCCTGGGTGGCCCTGGGGGCTCGGGGTTCCTCACCCTCTCATTCACAGCCCTGTTTCTGTTGACCTGGTCTTACACTGCCCATGTGCGGCTGAATGGACCTGGAACTGACAGGTTTATTCTTTCTTTGTTATTTTTATTTGATTTGATTTTTAGCGATGGGTTTAAATACCGGCTTTTCAGTTGTCAGGTAGTTTAATTCATCTGCTTCGACCTGTGACCTGCTAACACAATGCCCCACAAAGAACTATGACAACAGCAACCAGGTGACCACCACTGCTGGCCAGCGCTGCCCATCACTGTTGACAGGTGACGGGCACCCTGGGTCTGGGTCACCTGTGAGAGCTGCTGATCGTCCGGCCTCCTCGCCCTTTGTGCTGCTGCCTCTGTAACCATCTGGTCGGGTGCTGTCCATCCTGACCCTGTGGCTGTGGCTGTGGGCTGCTGCAGCGTCAGCTCGGCAGCCACCTGTGAGCACCTTCATGTGGGGGGAGCTGGGTCCCGGCCTGCTAGCCAACCAATTGGTGGTGGGAGGGCGCCATCTTGGATGGGTGGCCTTTTATTTAGGCCTACTGGACACTAACTGGGGGGGAGACAGCTGGCCACTCGTGGCTCGTGGATTCTGCTCCCCCCCGTCTATTAAGGTACCCCCATTATTGCTCCCTGAGCCTGAGCCGGCATGCAATTGTATGCGAGAACCCACACTGACCCCTCCTCTGCTGGCCACTGCCCTGTGGAGGCTCTGTCCCCCCACATAGCCCTGTTTGAATGTCCCCTTGCTACCCACGGTCAGCACAATTATGTGGGCTCCTGAGATGGGCCTTGGGGCCTAGGTGGGCTCCAGTTTAGCAGCCAGGTAAGGCCCTGGCATCACCCACATCCAGCCTGCACAGGCCCTGGCACAAGTCTTCACCACACTCAGGTTTCCAAGAGGGGCTTGCAGCCACACACCCTGAGGGAAGACAGGCGGCCCCAGGGCCAGGACACCCTGTGGCTCTGGTTCAGCGAGGACGGAGGAGAAGGGCTCTTCAGGAGCAGAGCGGAAGCTCCGGGAAAGCTGGAGAAATGGGCCCAGCCTCTGTTGGTTGAGTGTGATGGAGCAAGCAGACATTAATTTGCTGTTTCGTGGGCAGACACTCCCAGGCAATTTCAACCGTGTGGGTGTTAAAGACATAAACAAATCTGCCTCTAAGTGCTGCTGAGAATAAAGGACATCAGCCAAGTTTCTTTCATAGATGTCACTTGTGTTTTGCAGTCAGTCGTAGCGTCCAACTCATCTGTTAAATGGGGCGAGGTTGCCATCCGGCTCCTCATGTCTCACTAAGGACGGTCCCAAAGCCAGGGGCATATATGAGCTACTGACTTCTGACTTTTCCAGTTCAATATTATATATGTGTGCACAAGTACACATATGGGTGATACAGGGTAATGACGCAGTTGAAATTGTATAGGTGCCAAACTGCCCTAGTGGGCAGAGTCTGAGAGAAAGACCCCCGCAAGAAAGTGAGAATTGCCAAAAGGCAATTAAAAGGAAGGAGCAAGGAGGGAAAAAAAAGGGAAAAGAGAGATGAGAATGGGCCGCCATGGTGGCGCATGCCTGTAGGTGGCAGCCTAGGAAGCCGCAGCCGGAGCCAGGGATCGCAGTTTGAGTCCCGCTAGGGGCATGTAGTGAGACCTAGTCCCCCCAAAATAGCTGGGTGTTATGGCCTGCGCTTGTAATCCCAGCTACCTGGGAAGCTGAGGCTGGGGATTGCTTGAGTCTGTGGTACCCCGGGCAACGGGAGCCTGAGGCTCCACGTGCAAAAATAGCGAGACCTGGTCTAAAAAAAAAAAAAAGAGATAAGAATGGTGGACTGAGAGAACAGGCTCACGTGCCCTGGCCAGGGGAAGCCCCTGGAAGAGTGAGCTGGAGGTGGCAAGGAGTCATGGTGACCAGCAGAGGAATAGCTGGTGTGGCACCGCAACAAGGTGGCAGAGTGAGCTGGTCCCTGGAGATGGCCAGGGATTTGGAAAGCTGATTTGTGCATCAGCAATTGTGGAAGAAATTTGAAGAGCCTTGGAGAAGTTAAGCAGCTTGGAACACCAGAGAAGAAGTGAAGAGAAGATGCCAGGAAAGACTGGACTTTGCAGTGCCTGACTCAGGTTGTGGAGGAGCAAAAGGCACCATCTTGGACATGTGTCTTTGGCACCTTTGGGACTGAAAATGGTGACTGGTGTAAGGTAATGGCCACTTGTGGCTTTGAGGATTTTTCATTTTCCTGGTTCATTTCCCTTGTTAATAAAACCCTGTTGTTGAACTGCATTTGAGTGACAACTGCTACGTGCAGGTGAGCGAGCCTGGGAGGCAGAAACCGCTTTTCAAAGAGGTTTCTCCCTGTGGCTTGTTGGTTGGTGGCTTTTGCCCCTTTTGATCCAATTTCATGGGGGGGGCACTGAATGCCTTTATCTTCAGACTTTCTTTGGGTGTTTTCCTGCATGAATAGAGGGAGTAAGGAGTGATCTTACGGCACTTTCCTTCTACTAGCCTCTTCCTGATCTTCTTCCTGCTTCCTCAGAGCCACGTGTATTTGTTGAATTAGACAGTGAATGAAGAAAACCCTGACACACCCATCTCCTGGGCAGGACCCATGAAGAGCATGGGGAAAACAACAGCTAGAGGACTGTGTGACCAGCTGTACCAAGGACTTATCAAAGTGCTACACCTATACCGTCGCCAGGGGCCGGAAGCCAAAATCAGGGCTCCGAGAAGCCTGTAGCAAGAACATGCTACCCTCCCTCACCACAGTGGGAGGAAGGACCAGAAATGTGGCAGAGCCCCAAGGCCAAGTGGCAAACTGCAGACTGAGAGGAGACAAGCAGGACTAACCATCCGCTAACGTCTGTCTCCACAAGGAGCCTGCCTACTGACAAGGCCTGGGAGACTGACTCCCTAAGCCAGAGCCCAGAAATACAAGGCAAAAAGACAGCAAAATGGAACTAAAGTCAGAATGGAGGAAACAGCCAGCAAGAAGGACAAAGCACAGATAAGCTCCAAAGGAGCTGGAGAGAAAGTTCGTCACAAAGTCAAGAATGGAAATCGAAGCAACACGATCTCCTAGGCCCCAGGAATCCAGATCCTTGCCCAGGAAAAGGGCAGAGCTTCAGGGAAGGAAGTGACCAGTGGGTTAAAACATGACTGAAGGAACAGCAAGGAGAGAGGAGTTGGCATCAACTGGGGTGGTGGGGAGGGAGAGGGGGGCATACCCAGAGGTATCAACAATTATGTGAATGAATGAATGAATGAATGAATGAATGAAAAAGTGATAGATTCATATGTAGGCAGATCATTTTACTTGACCAACTGAAGAATCAAATTCTAGGTCAACCATCTAATCACTGAAATCTCCAAAGAGCGTACATCCTACAGCCTGTTTTTCAGGATGGAGTCACTTGTTCATCTCATAGACACCACCAGACCCAATTCACAAGGGATCCCACCTGTCTAGAGACCCTGGTGTGTGATGCTTTAGTCTTGGCCAAAGGAATGTTTCTTTCCTCACGTCTAAGACAAAAATCACCAAGCCAGCTCTATTCATCGGACTGTTGTGGAGAAAAGGTTTCTAAGATGCTCAGGAAAAACATCTTCAGCTGTTCTTTAAGAAGTGTCCTTCAGATCAGCGGTTTGCACTGCTCAGAGCGCACAGAAGCGTGTTCAGTGCACATGTGGACGTCATGCTTCCTGGAGGAGCAGCGAGTAGAGATAGTTGTACTTGACATCTGCTCTTACACAGCATGTACTTAAGCCCATGCTGTGATGAACATGCTACACACATGTATAAAACCACATCCATGGTAGCCGAGCACTTCATTTTGTGCCAAACACTGGGCTAAGTGCCTTGTACAGATTATCTCATTTAATCCCTTCACCAACCCTGTAACCCACTGCTCAGAATCTTGCCAGTTTGCAGACAGGGACTAGGGGAGCACGAGCTGGTTAGCAAAGTGCCCCAAGTCCCAGAGACACGCACTGTTGCTCAGTGCTCAGAAAGAAAATCACCCTGGGTCTGGCCATGGACAGATAGGGGTCATCGGCTCTGTGTGAGGTCGGCTACCTGTTGGCAAAGGAAATTGTGTCCAGGAATATATTTTGGCCGAATGGATGTGCAAATCCCGCTGCCTGGTAACCGACACCTGCCTGTTCCCGGGGTGCGAGGTGACCCCCCCAGATGGACGGGTGGTGACCCTCAGCCAGTGGACTTTGCTGCTGCGTTAATCTAAACAGGGCTGAGAAGGATGACTGTCCCGTGATTCATGCGCCATCCTGCAGCTATTAAACGAGAGACAGTTAATCATTTCCTTCGTGTTGGGGCTCTTCCCCTAAGGCTGGATGATTACCTTCCTTTTCCTGTTTCTCTGGAGGAAAAAGACGAGTGCTTGGAAGCAGGGAATTTAACTTAATGGGGAATTTAACTTAATTCCATTAGGAAGGCCAAGGATAGTTGGTAGGTTGTTTTTCCACATGTTGGGCATATTTCATTATCTTTTTTTTTTTGTAGAACTTTGTTTTGGATTGCACACAGACACACACACACATACCTCATTGTCTACACTGCCTACCATCATCTTATCACCTGTGAACCACCTTTATCTCTTGTGCCCTCCACCTCTCCTGACTTTACCTCCCTCCTCCTCTCTTGCTCTATGCTTCAGTTCTGCTGACAGTTTAAATTTTTTCTTGTCCGTTTGTTTGTTTTCCCCTAAATCCCTCAGAGAAGTGAGATCATCCCGTATTTCTCTTTTTCTTTCTGGCTTATTTCCACTCACATGATTTCTTCTAGCTCCAACCATGTTGCTGCGATTGATATGTTTGTCTTCTTTGATTGATGAATGAATATTTAATTGTCTTATATCAAAAAGTCTGAGTATACAGTGCAGGTGAGAGAGGATGGAGACAAAAAGGCAAAATATGTTAACGGGCCTCTTTTCTCCAGTTAAATTTATGGCCAAAATGCCCAATAAAAACACTGAAAATCGGGTTAGAAGGCCTCGAGATGCTTACCAGCCGCCACTCCAAAGGTGATGAAGAGAGAATGCACGTTTGCCGCGTAGGCGCTCAGCACCCAGCCCAGGGAATTCACCAGCCCGCCGATGATGGCCGTCCGGCGGCACCCACAGGTGCTGATAAACAAGCCGATGAAAGGTCCTGTCAGATCAGAGAGGAGGCATTTTCAAGCTTTTCCAGTAAACCCTCCTATGAAGACAGACTAATCGAGCCACTCGCAGTGCTGTTAAAAAGCAAAACGTTGCTTTAGCTGTTTACTCAAATACATCTAACAGGCAAAGGCGAATTTCAGTCATTTCACAGGAGACCACAAAGTTCTAGGTTTTTCAGGAAGCTGGGTTTGAAGTCATGCACTGGTCCATTCTCTTACCTACAACAGAAACCCTACACCAGTGATTTAGATGCCCTAGGCAGCCTGGAGCTACATTTATACCCAGAATTAAACGGAAGAAATGGTTGGTATCATTGCCAACATTTAAAAATTAAGAGAATTTAGGGAAAAAATCAGTGGCTATCCCCAAATCTTCCCACACGGCCCAGAAGAACCACAACTGTGCAGTGGCTGGTTTGGTTTAGCTGAGTCATACCCGTTCTCTCATTTGCCACACTCACCACTCTTCCCTTTAGTCTTATACCCAGACCACCACCTTCAATTGCATTATGTGTTTGTCCTCTGGCTGCCTTTGAATTTGGATTCCAGCCCTGACAAGAGTATAGGAAGTGTGTTCTCAGGAATCCTAATCTTCAAGTAAGAAATGGTCCTGTTTCCATGAGGACACCTAGAGGCAAGCCAGGCTGGAAAGGACTCACTGTCACACTCACACACTGACTCTGAGTCCCCGCGTGGACGCATCGGGCCGTGGATTCGTGACACCGCGTGCAGAGTTGTTGTACGGTAAGCGAGTTAGCAGGCTTTTCCTTTCTTTAGTCTGTCTAGACCTGGGGGTGTGGCATCCTCCCCGTGATTGTGCAGCCCAGTGGGTGTGCGCATGTGTTAGGTGTGCACACCTGGGCCTAGGGGAGGGGAGCAAAGGGGCACAGAGCACAGGAGCACTTGACACAAGCAGGTGAGAGAGCACAAGAATGCCAGAGAAGCTTGCGGGCTTGCCTGCCTCCCGGCGCCCCGGCCCTGCCCTGCCTGAGATGACTGTATAACCCCTAAAAGCAATAAGGAACCTACGCGGTTGGTGAGTCTGGGGCTTGCAGCTGGCGGCGAGGATGGGATGGTTCCCCAGCAGCTGGCATCTCACGTCTTTGTCCAAGATGCTCCGCCTTCAGCAGCGCGGTGTTACCTGGCCTGGCCTGGTCACCAATGCTTTAGTTTCTGTCAACTCGCTGTTTTCTTTCTGACTTGGGGCTCACTTCTGCTGTCACTGAGGCTGCCCCCTGATCCATGTTTCCTTGTCCCACTAGCACTGCAGGTGTTAGCCATACAGCACGAGGCTGGCCTCAGCCTTCAGTAAGGTGGTGCACTGTAACATCACCTTCAGGTTGTTTATGTGTGTGTGAGACTAGGTCTCGCGGTGTTGCCCCGGGGTCAAAGTAGACTCAAGCGATCCCCAGCCTCAGCCTCCCAGGTAGCTGGGACTACAGGTGCACACCACCACTGCTTTTTTTTTTGAGACCGGGTCTCACTATGTTGCCCAGGGTAGTCTCGAACCTGCGAACTCAAAGTGATCCCTGGCCTCTTGCCTCCCAGCGCTTGGATTACAGGTGCACACCACCATGCCCGGCTAACATCACCTTTGTTTTGATCATTATTACTCCATATAATAAGTCCAAGTGGAACTCTTCTAGGCCAAAAATTCCTTGGATCCTAAGGAGTTCCCTGCTTTTGGCCAAACTGAAATTTGAAAAATTGTTTTCAGTTCTAACTCTACCCGTGTGCCTCCATGTGGGGTGGATGTTTGGTTTTTGGTCACATGGTTTTGAGGGCCTCATTCCAAAAACACGAGGTCAAACGTGTTCATTTAGTTTACCCTGTGACATGATGGGAAGTAATTCTGCAGATAAACCTCTTAGAAGAGGTCCAACGTGGCACATGTAACTTCTATAAGTCTACTGGGTTGTGGACATCAGATAATGGCACGTGATATAAATAATAAAGTGAGGACACTGATAGAAGTGTCTGAGGATGACTGGAGACAAATGCCACTAGGAAACCATCTGAGACGATGTCTTTGATCACAGATACATGTACTTTCCTGCACCCAGGCCCACTTTGGCCCTCGAGAGTCTTAGATGACTGGATGAAAATAGAGAAAAAATGCCTCATTCACAGGTCGGCTGTTACCAGGCCTTTGAAGCACAAATGAAAGGTCATCCAAGGACAGCTCAGCAGCGGGAGAATGTTCTCCACATTCTCAGACGTTGTCTCTGAGCTACTGCACACTTGGGGTGAGCTGGGTCAAGAAAGCATCTGTGGAAAAAGGGGCAGGTGTATTGTATCCCAGTGAGGGCAGAGACTCGCTGGAGTCTCTGGAGAAAGGCCAGCGCCCAGAGAGAAAGCACAAAGCACCTGCTGAGAAGGCCAGAAGCTGATAGAGGTGTCTGACTTGGCTCATCGCCTCTGCCACCACCACCTCATGCAGGCGCCTGCCAATGGGCCACCAGCCCCTGACAGTGAGACCTCTCGGTGGTCACAGGTCAGGGAGGAGGTCAGACACGCCTCCCGTACTCCGTTTCACTCTCTAAGGATCAGAGCCTCCCTAACCCTGAACTAACTCATGGAGAATGAACCAACCTCCCCACAGAAAGAAGGCTGAGACATAGTCCTCCGAGGATGACCTGCATTTGACAGCGGCTCTCACCCCTTGGGAATGACACCGGCCACAGCATCAGCCTTGTCCTCTCCAGAAGCCGCTTGGCCTAGAGTCACACTGCAGCAGGCAGCACTCCGGAGGGCACCCCTTCCTCCCGAGCCTGCATCGCTGAGGCTGAGGCGCGCGCAGGGGAGCCCCATCAGGTGAGCCTGGCACGCGTGGACGGATGCAAGGAGGCAGATCTTGAAGCCCAGGTGTCTGGGAGCAGCCCCGGCCATCGCAGCGTTAGGAACCTCTGTCAGAGATTCTCTCCTAGGCTCAGCGCCTGCGTCACTGAGGAACTTCAAGCAAACGGTGCCCGGGGACACCCTCTCGGGAGACCAGGTGCAGCCCCAGAGGCCAGTGTTCCAGAAGCTCCCCAGGTGATCCTCAGGTGGCACCTGATGTTGACAATGTTGGGACCAGATGAAGCAAAGTGACGCCATTTTGTTTAAAATCCATGTTGAAATCAGTGTCCTCTCCCTGGCCTCCGTGGAAAGGACCCGCCATGGCTGGCGGACCCCCACATCCTGTTTCTACCTCCCCTGATTCCTGGTTGTTTCCTGACAACCATCTTGTCCTCCTGATGGAGGATGGACGCCAGCGTTGTCCTCCTGATAGATGATGGACGCCAGCACTACTGGAAGTTATGGGAACGCGTCCCACCATTATGGGAACGTGGGAACGTGTCCTGCAGTTATGGGACCGTGTCCTTCACCTGCTTGCTGGCTTCACAATAGGGGGCGGTGGTGGTTTTGCCCTATAAGAGGTTGTCACAGAGACGGCTCGGGGTCTCTCTTGCCACCTTGGCTTGGGGACCCTGATGCACCAGTCATAAACCTGCAGCCTTGAACTTCAGTCAGAGTCTTTGCTGTCCACAAGGCTGTCCAAGCAGCCCATGAATCACAACAGACAACCCCTGGTCCACAACTACCTAATGAGGAAAGGAGCGCCACAGGCTGGGGACTCGCAGCAACATGGATGAGCCGGTGGCACCTGTAGATGGGACCAGCGGAGTTAATTACACTTTGGCAAATGTCAGGACCTTCGGCAGGAACCTGCGAGGTCCATGCCGGTGGGAACTCAAGCAGGAATGAGGCGACTGAACTCATCACGTGCAAAGAATGGTGCAAGAGGAAAGGACTCTCATTGCCTGCTGTGTAATTCCTCTTCTTTTTTAATGAACAGAGATCACCGTGATGTGCTTTACGGTGATTAGAAAACAAAAACAGTTTCTATCTCTCCCAGCATAGGCCAGAACTTGTAGGAGGCGGTGGCAGGCAGGGAGTGGACACAATCTGAGCATCCAGTGACAAACTCCGGGCTGCCTGACCTTCGGTTAGTTACTTAGTGTCTCTGAGCCTTGTCTGTGCCACCTGTGTCTATCAGCTGGAGTTGAAGGCTGGGCCGCCTGTGGCATCAGATGAGATCTTGTACCAACAGTGCTTGGCGTGCAACACTTGCCAAAAGAGAGAGCGGTGCCCAGCTCCTGCTGGGAAGAGCAGCCCAACATTGCTCTGCGTATCTGCAGCCACTCTGTCCCTGGGAGCTGGAGATAATGAACTGCAAGCCAGGGTCACCACAGAATCAAAGTCCTTTCCTTGCGGAGGTCAACCTTGCTGTGTTAGGAGTTTTTCTTCATCGCGGCTGGGTCTTTATTTTGTCCGGTCTTGTTGAGAAATAATTAGCATCAGTCACTGTACAAGCAAAGGGGCAGTTGTGTCTCCCTTCTCATATACTCACAATAAAAAGAAGAAGAAAAAGAAGGGGGGAAATGCTCACCTTTGGATGAGACCTCGCAGGGTTTTTTTAAAAAAAAATTATTTATATATAAATTTCACAGCTTTGCAATTCCCAGGGTTCATAGGTTTCCTCCCTGATTGATGCCCTGATGTTTCCAGCAGTGACAGCCAGAGCCCTCCAATTGTCTTGTGCTGTGACTTCGGAGCTCCAGGGCAAAAGATGTCAATCTGGCACTGTTCCCAGGGGAAGATTAGAAGACAATCTGCAATTCCACTGTCTGGGGCCCAGGAGCCTTCAAACAATTCCCAGCGCTCAGAGAACCCCAGTTAAATTAAAGGTGACAGTTAAATGTTGCTGTCGCTGAGTTATGTATTCTGCTTTGGGGGATCATCTTCAATACCACACCCCATCATTGAGGACTGGCTCCCACTGCTTATTTCCGCAGAACTCAGGAAATACAAAGTGACACACAGCTAAGCCTGAGTGGATGGCTTGGGAACTAGTGGGGCATTACATGGCCCAGCCTTTTGGCAAGGTTTTGCTTTGATTGCCAGCACACACCGCCTGGATTGAGTCTCTGTGCGTTTTGTCCAACCCTTTAAGATGGATTTTTAGAAAGGAAAAAGGAACTTTAAGAATTCTAAGTACCATCATTGCCCTTTATTCATTTACCAGCTTCCTTTCACTTTTACAAACCTACTATCATCCAAGAGAAAGCTAGCACATTCTCTACACCAAAGGAACCCGCCTGCAGTTTCCATAAGAGCCAGGTTTGAGCAAGCCAGTGCAGGCTGAAGGAGCCATTCATTACTGCTACCCACCAAAACCACTTGGCAAGAATGCCCACGCACACATAATGGTGCCCTTATTTCACTTTGAGCCTGGATCAGTATTAATTCCCTTCGGTAAACATACACACCCTACATAGATCTTGAGAAATAACACTTTGTCCTTGTTTTCTCTCATTAGCACTATCTCTAGTCCCATCCAAAAGAAGACGCATGAATGTCAGCCAAGATCAACAAGTCTCTAAATTTAATGCAAGCAATTAATTACCCGTGTGGAAATCACCAAAACAGCACAGACTTCCACCAGGCACACATATGGTTCCCATTCACACGCTTCACACACAGCACCAGAAAAAGATGTTGCCAGTATAGACTGTATCATGATTAGTATAAAGGGGAAAAATTAGATGTAAAAGTTTGATTGCTAATTTTGAGTAAAGCATGTGGATGACATGAAAGCATAATGGCAATTTCCTCAAAGGAATCAGTTCAGTAGAACTAAACCAAATAGTGTGAGCAAAAGTGCCTGGTAGATACAGAAACTTGTAGGCATGGCCCAGCGCCACCATCAGTTCTCCCACAGTGTGTATAATAGATGCTCCTACACTATCCATTGACAGTAAAGGTTCAGTTCCCAAACTGAAACCATTAGTCATCACAGCGTAACACTTACCGTGACTTCCTGGGTTTGTGTCTCCAGCTGGATAAGAATGGCTTTCCAGAACTGAAGCATAGAATGAGAGGGGGAAGACGGCAAAATTGGGGGAGAAGAGCAAAATTGGGGGAGGTATGGGCACAAGAGATTAAAATGGTCCATGGGTGATAAGATGGTGGGAGAACCTTGGGGTAGAAATGATGTAAAAAATATATATATGTACAGTCAATTAAAAAAAAGGACATATGGATGTGAATAGCCGCATATAGAAATAAATCCTCTCCCTATATAAAAACTACATATGATAAAATATCTTTATATACGATGTATTAACTATATGGTATATTAAATATACTTATATAAACCTTAAAGAATGGCTTTCACAGATTGCTGAGTGGTTAGGTATAACTACAAATACAAAGACACACCATTCGTCCCTCCTTCTATAGCAGTATGCTTTCCAAAAACAGTTTAAAATATGTTTCAATAACACATGAGCAACAGTTCAAATTAAAAGCATTGGAACTCTGACATAAGACTATTGCTTGAATTTTAGTGTTTAAAATGATTAAAATTTTCCAAAATTTTCATAAATATCAAAGGGATATTTTGGAAATGATAGAAAATAAATCCGCAATTAAGAAAATCAATTTGGGGGGGCCGGGCATGGTGGCGCATGCCTGTAGGTGGCAGCCTAGGAAGCCACAGCTGGGGTTAGGGATCGCGGTTCGAGTCCCGCTGGGGGCACGTAGCGAGACCTAGTCCCCAAAAAATAGCTGGGTGTGGTGGCATGCGCCTATAATCCCAGCTACCTGGGAAGCTGAGGCTGGGGATTGCTTGAGTCTGTGGTAGCCTGAAACCTTAGCGTAGTCACATTTACAGCGACTAATAACAGAAGGGTGATGGGCAGAGGTGCGAGCAGGTAGGAATGGAGAGTTGTGTTTAATGGATCGTGAGTTTTCGTTTGGAACGATTTAACAAACTGGAGATGGACAGTCATGATGATCACAGTCAATGGCACTGAACTGTCAATATGAAAGTGGTTCAAATGGCAACCTCTACATTACATGCTTTTCACCACAACGAAAAATGGCGTCCACTAACACCCTGTGTCTAACACTTGGGTGATCCCAAGGCTTGGGTTCCGTGGGGCCAGGCACAGCTTTCCCACAGCCATGCACAAACGTACCCACGATCAGGGTGATGCCCATGCTGAGGGAGCTGACCCAGGCGGTCAGCCCACGGCTCTGGTGGAACTCCTCGAGCCACTCCACGTTGAGGACGCCCAGGGCCATCTGGGAGCCCATGACCAGGATGTGCACGAAGAAGGAGGAAAGGACCATCATCCATGCCCAACCGCCGTCAATGTTGGGGTGGGGCTTAAGCGTCTTCTTGTCTTTGGGGTCATCTTCAAAGTCATACCTGATGTCCTCGTGGCTCGTATACATCTTCCACTGTTTCCTGAAATACAAAGACATGTGGTTGACAGAACATCAGAACTAGAGACCCGTGTCGCGTCTCGTTGAGCTCATTCTACCCCCCCGCCCCCCGCCCATCACCAAAGCAGCCCTGTGAGTGCATCAGATTTTCAGGTGAATCTTTGTCACTGCAGATCTGCGAGCAGCCCACTCTTTCCCAGGGACCAAGGACCTGGAGGCAACCTCTCATCTTTTCCATCACTCTCTTGGGGACTTTGATGGCCCTTATTTTAAAGAAATGCGCCTCCCCCAGGGGCCCTAGGCCAGCTACACCTGACCCCAGAGTCTGCTCATGAGCTAGAAACTGCCTGGGCACCATAAAGATGGCCGAGAAGGCAGCCACCTGGCTGCGGGTAGCCCTCCAGGGAGGCTTCAAGCTCTACCTTGGGGTGACCCCAGCAGAGGGTCTGGTCCTCAGTTTTGTGGGTCAAGGGTTGGATTTGTCTAGTACAGCCAGAGTGGACTGGCCTGGGGGCTGACGCACACAAGCACAGCCCTGGCGACTGGTACAGTGGAAAGCCGATGATTAAGATCTCTTGGAAGGGGCTGAGAGTAAGGAGAGAGAGAGGGAGGGAAACGGAGGATGGAGGGAGGGAGACAGAGAGACAAGAGACCTCAGAGGTGGTGGGACATCAGGAGGGGGACTGTGCTAGCAACTGGTTCCACAAAAGCGACACAGCCCATGAGGCCAGAAATACTTCCTCTGCCCCTTTGTGGGAACAGTGTGCTGGACTACGGGGAGACACAAAATAACACCAATGACAGCAAAACTTATGACTGATACACAAGACCCCCCCCCCATTGTGTGCTGTGGCCTCCCTAAAACAGAGATAGCCACCCCCTGCCTACACTCCCCCTTCCTCAATTACTCTTAGACTTCAGTATGTTAATTGTCTCTCAGGTTTGTCTTCTTTGAAATTCAGCAGGCCCTCACCCTGTGTCCCTATAAACACCCCCTTCTTTGGTTAAGAAAGTTGTCTCATGGTCCATACTTCCATCTGACCCCCGGCTGTGGCTGGGCAAATCTCTTCTCCTGGATTCATTTCTCGTACCTTCCGTCTGCTGGCCAACATCCCCCCCCCCCCCCCACACACACACCCCATTTACCAGGGAGACTTAATTAGTTACTTGAAAATTGCTGGGAAAGAGGAAATCAGCCTAAGGAAAGTGGCTACTCCAGGAACACCCAGGTGAGGTTGCTAAGGGCTGGATGGTGCCTGGTGCCAAATACGGAGCTTGGAGTTGATCTCTATAATGAGCGACCAG
>PVHY01024501.1:0-19560 GCA_004024945.1 Uropsilus gracilis
TAGGGCAGATTATTTAATTACTATGCCTGAGGATGCTTATAATGTCATGTTTGCAAAAATGGTTTTAAGTGCTTTCAAATGCTTCAAAGATGAGAATAACTGTCTTGTGTTATTTTGCTTTCTGTTGACAGTTCAATTTCATATCATCACTGGATGTGCTCTTGCTCTAATGAATTTATAACTACTACATAATAGTATCCATCCATAAAGAACAAAATAATAGGAACAATTAGGAAAGAATCTACTACTCATAGGAATTTCATTTTTGGTATTTGAGACTCACAAAAGCTGTTGCTACTTCTTTCAAATGAATCTGCTCTAATACAGTGTTTATTTCTTGTCATTGCACATAATTTAGTTAAATCCAACATCTTATTTTTTTTCCTTTGATCCATGATGATCTATTAAATAGCCACCCCCAAGCCCCCCCCCAAAAAAAACCCATAAAATTCTAAATGTAGTAAACATGCTTTTTTCCCCCCCTCTCCTCTCCTATTTATATCGCTAGTGACATATGGTAATAAATCGCCATCACCATCCACTCCACACTGTGGATCAAAGCCTTGGAATGCTTGATGAGAATTTATTAGGCCTCTGTCCACTGGTTCCCACTCAGCTGCTCACAATACCCTCTGCCAGCTCTAAGCTGGAGACTCTGATCTGGCCAGTGCTGTCTTTGTCTTCCACCAGTTTTCCTATTTGCATTTCTCATCTCACCCAGGTCTTTGTTTGGCTTGTAGCAGAGACCACAAATGGTGTTAAGAAACCTGAGTGTGTGATGGGGAGAAGGTGCAGTGTGGCCTGTATAGGTCTGTGTGCTAATGACAGTGACAAGATAGTGGGGGAAACTGGGCCCACTCACTTGGGGTAGGGAACTCAGGGAGGCTGGGTGACCAGAGATGGTTCTGCAAGGCTTTACTGGGAGATCTGTAAGACCTGGGGGTGATTATATATGTCATGCTCAGTGTCAATCATTTTACTTACTGCTTCTTCATGCTGTGGGGCTCTAGCTTATCATCACAAAGATGGTCAACTCAAAGTGACAAGCTGGTATTTGGTAAAATTTATACAAAGGGCCAACTGTTTTACTTGTTTTTCCCTCATGAGTTTCATCCAATCAAATGAATATGGTAATAAATATCACAGACCTTAAGATCTGAATGATGATTTTTTTTTTCTTGTACTTAACTTATTCACCACAACGGTCTGCACATGCTGATAATCTACAAGGGCTTGTAGATTTTCTCTTTTTTACAACTTCAGAATATGGAGGGATCTAGCTCAGTTTTAGTCTCTTTTATCAGTTCTCACAATAGCAATATGATTAAGCTATAGTCCTCTCTGCAGGGATTAGCCTGTTGTTTTGGAGCTTGAGAATGAAGACTCCTGGACTTAAAATATGATATCTGAAGGTAGTGGTTAAATTCTGAAGCTCCATTTTTGCAACTTCCTCACCTAGTATCCCCATCCTCCAACTGGGTAAGTTTTGTATCCCATGCTAGTGATTAGAAAACTTGGCAAGTAACTTCATTAACTATTATCTGCCCTTTTTTGAATATATCCATTTTTTTTAAAGATATCCATTTTTTTTTTTTTGGAATATCCAGGAGGCCATGTCATATACTAACCTATGCACTCACAAGTCTGCAATACTAGATAAAGGGTAGAGTTCAACGGGCCCAGTCACCAGTCCCACACGTATCCTATGAAACCTATTTTTTTCCATCAGTTGCATCCTTTGCACCAATAAATTGTTACTACTTGCTTTTTCCCTCTGGAATTTTCTAATTCAGCAGTCATTCTGGTAAATTCTACAGAATAATACTGCTTCAGATCAGGATTTCGGAGATCAGGGAAAGTTGGGGGAAAAGGCAGAGTTGGGAAGGAAGAGTTTATGATAAAAGGTAATTTTCAATAACACTTGGCTGATATTTGAACCTTGGGCACCACCTGACTTCCCTGAATTTTGTCCCACCCACCACCCAGCACTGCACTTGTTTCCTTTTCTTCTTTGACACCCACATATATTGTTAGTTTCCAGAATGTCTGTGCAGCTTCAGAATCCAAAGCATAGTTGGGAAGGGCTGCTCATGGAGCGACAGTCTCTTGTGCTATATGGGTCCCCGTTCATTAAATGAGCATTTGTGTTGATCTAAAATTCTACCTCTTACAGTCTATAAAAAACTGAAAGATAGATTATACCATATGAGCCAATAATACTGCAATATTTACCTGAAGAAACTAAAACCATGGCTTCAAAAATATATACGCACTCCTGTATTTAGAACAGCATTATTCAAAAAAAACCAAAGCTTGGAAACAACTTAAATGCTCACTGACAGATGAGTGAATAAAGAAGCTGGGGCGCACACACATGCACACACGCGCATGCATGCACACACACATAGGAATACTACTCAGCTGTTAAGAAGATGAATCCTTACCTTTTGCAACAATATGGGACTTGTTGGAGTTCCATCCAACAACACAATGAAACCTGAGATTATGTTAAGTTAGAAAGTAAAAAAACAAATACCTGAGAGTTTCAGTTTCCCAGAGCAAAAACAAATCACAACAAAAGTAACTCCTGAACTCTGAAAAATATGACAGTTACCAAAGGGGAAGATAAAGATTGAGTGGAGATAAAGGAAGGGCAGGAGAAGTTTAATGGTAGGGTTGCCACAGGACTGTGGCAGTGGTTGGGGAGAGGCATGTATACATATTGAAGTATGGAGGTGCACTCCCAAAATTCACAGTGTTCTAAACCAATGGTAATCAATGAAGAATGGAAATATGATGAATAAAAAATTTTTTTACCACGTAGTCAAGGAAGGACTCTAAGAAATCCTAACTCACAGTTCCGCTAACTTCATAAGATGTTTATTAGGTGCTTCAAGTTTCTCCCTCAGATTTGGCAGAACTATCTCACCACTACCTTCTAACTCCAACTCAAAACTTCCTAGGATTCCTGACATCAAGGTCATCCCCCACCCCTATCATCCCCATGCCCTTTACTGAACACTCAATGTCAGACCTACATTAAAGGCAGATTTCCCTGTTCTTCACCATACTTTTGATACAATCAGTCCCCAACCCCTTTGTTCGACACCGGCCCATGGAATGTCAAACATTTGCTAACACATTCTCACAGTCCAAACTCTCTAGTATCACTGTGAGCAGAGCAAATATTATGTCTACCAAAACATTTTGTAATCTGTGAGGCACTACAGAAGTGGTGTTAACCTGGGGTAGCTCTTGGAGTATAAGGCTTTCTTTGCAGAGCTGTTGCTGAATCTACACATTTTGACTTCATAGTAGGACACACACCCACCACCCCACATAACTGAGAGTGAATTCTTTGAGAACCTAAACATGCAAAGCTGCTTCATTTTTAAGACAATCCAGTGTTCTGAGGCTGGTTTGGAACCATCTTCCTCCCAAGAGAGGCTAGAGTTGTCCAGTGATCCCACGTACTACAATGAAAATGTGTCCATGGAAGACTATACAGAATGGCCATCAGCAGAGCGTGGACCTTTGAATAAGACTAAGTAGGCACACGTTGCTTTAAAAAATGATCTTTTTATGATCATGGCCCCAACCATATTCAAGTTACAGTAACTGATAGATCAATGTTGGCTGTCATTTACGAAGTCATTCTGAATTTGAACAAACTTAGTTAAAATGTGAATTTTGTATTGTCTTACTGAATACTAGCTAATTTATATAACCTAAGACTTGGGTCACAATATGCTATACAGAAGAACATTAAATAGCTGCCACAGTATCCATATATTAATGGTTATTCCAAGGTCAAACATATGACACAAAATAATTCAAACCAATGCAGGGAGTTCCTATTAAAAGTGTACCGATGCTTCAAAAAATTGAATTTCAATGAAAAGATGTATCCCTAGAATACTAGAAGGTTATCTTTCCCCTTTAATTTTCTGTAAATAGAAAATAAAGCTTCTACATTTGCCCCTTTAAATGGTATTAACTGCTTGTATTTGTTCTATAACATGCCCATTCTTTTATTAAAGTAAACCTCCCCAAACCTATTTACTTACTTCCACTTTACTCAGGAAGATTGGCTCAGTGCCTGACACTTAGTAAGGGATCAAAACACAGTTATTACTATTAAACCCATCTCTCTTATTTAACTACTTTATTCCCTCCAGGAAAACTATGACAGCTCAGGCTTTGATGTCTAGTAATGGTCTTTCCCCTGCATGCCTTGATGCATTAGTTCAGTTCATCTAAGAGAACAGTGTTGCTATATAATGTATAGGATGGTAGTTAACAATGTACATTTTTAAAAACCAGACTCCAAAGCATTTGGTACCAAAACATATACAAATAAAAAGTAAAAGCATGCATTTGAGATGTTAAAACATAAGCTGTACGCTTATTTCTCCAATTCTGGTCATCTTTGCTAGAAATCATACTTTCTCTGTAGCTACGAGACTCTAAATGCACCCATTCTTGTACACTGAATTAGCTTACTCAGCAAACACTGAGAATTCTGATGTTTGGATTTTCTGTATATACTATGGTTAATAACAAAGGTAGGAGTAGGGACTCAGAGCAACCACAATTCAGTTCAATACAATAATGAGCTTGAGTTTAGTTTCAGAGTAAAAATGAACAAGGAATGATCCCACATTCAGGGAGTCCACAGGCTTAGCAACGAAGGCAGGTGAGAAGATAAATATAACCACTCTGTACAAGATTCTACCTTCTTCACAAGGTAGAAGGAGCACTTAGCACAAAGAATAATTAACCACAGCGGGTGAGAGGGGACAAAAAGTCTTGTTGCAAAAGATGGGTTTTGAGGAACCAACTGGAATTTATCAGATAGACAGAAATGGGGATTAAGGAATTGATTGTGGTCCCTAGTAAAATGGTTCCTACAGTACCTGTGCTTCTAATCCAAATAGGAGGCCTTTTCCCACTTTCCATCAGAGGCACTGCCAATGCAGAAACAGTCTCTGAGTACAAAATTACATTCTAATCCACAGATTCTCTGTTACATTCTTTCCTAGGTCCCATAAGTAAAACCAACAGCTGAAATACAGATCTGACTAAAAGAAGTCAAATCCCTTTAGGCCTTCCCAAAGTGGCTGAGCTTTAGTTGGGAGTGGAGTTGTCTCCCTGGACTATGAATCACTGAAGAAAAGGGACTGAAGCAAACCACAACCAGCTAAAGGGCTGGAAGAGCTAAACAACAAGCATGTTCCTCTTCTTATTAAAATCAGATGTTATCAACTTTAGCCTGTTTTCTTTGCTTCATAAGCACAGACACAAAGATGCATTTAAAACATGTTTAAAACATGTTCAGGAAAAAACACATTAAAATATTTTTATTCTTATGAGAGTACAAGCATGGTAGGGATTTGATGGCACCTGCTATCAATATTCAATATAAAAAGTTTTACCTATTTGATCCCTTAAATGTTACCAAATGGAACCACATCCTGATGAACAAAGCTTCACAATATTAAACAAAATGATCTTCGGCATACAGAGAAAAAGGGTAGTTTTTCGTTGCTCGAAAGGCAGTAGCATGAGATATTTTTTGTTATAGCGTTAGTATTATCTTGAACTTTATTTTAGAACCATGGTACAAATATTTGATGACACCTCAAGTTCTATCAAATTTGAGTTTTTCCAGCTGGCAAAACACAGGTCATATAAAGTTCTATAGCCCTATGTACTAAAAATATTCTCAGCCAACAAGTCATTTTTTCAAGCTTCTTTAATCTTACGTATAGCTGGAACATTTTAAGGTGGGGGCTTCTGTTAATTAAGGCCAAGAGGTAAAAATTGTCCAAACTCAATTCTGCATTCATTTGGAAGGTAACATTTGAGATTAAAATTTATGTGTGTAAAAAGGATCTGCAAACATAACATTGGACCTAAAATGTGTTGTGTTAGCCACCTAGGCAAATGCAGTCCTTTGCCATCACACTAAGCTGAAGCGGCTGCAGTCTATTCTAAGTTCAGTTTGGAAAGGCGGAGAGGGATGGAAGGGGGTTTTCAAAGGCCCTCCTGCAGTTTGGCTGGGGTTTCTGAGGTCAGAAGTGACCTGGTCAGAAGAACTCAGTGCTTTAGAATCTCTAGGGCTCCAAGTAGGTAATATCTATACACCTGAATTTTGATGGTGATGGTGATGGTGGTGGTGGTGGTGGTGGTGAAGATAAAATAAGATGAATTTAATCTGAACAAGAAAATAAATAGGCTAACAGTGATCTTTAAATCCCTTTATATATTGGACCAAAGATCTATAAAAAGCTACCCATCATAAATTAAGGGCTGAGTCTGTGAAGGTAGCAAAGTCTACCCCAATGACCCAGGGAAAAGATGGACTGTTTGGCCTGGACAATCACACCATAGTCAGCTTCTCACTAAAGAATTGTATCAGAGAAGCCACAGCACAAGTATTCATACAGCCCAGAATGGTGAGTAAGGTGGCAAGCTGTGGGACTAGGTGCTGTGACAGGTTAACTCACTGGGTATGTGACTGAGCCCTGCCAGACCTCTCTAGGCAATCTAGCCAGGAACCAGCAAAGATGAGGTTTCAGATCCTTAACTGCAGACTTCCCAGAAGCTTGCCCCTCAGCTAGACAGCCATCTCAGGGATACAATGCACATGTCTGCAAAAGGTGAACAGAGGTCATGAGGGTTGTCCAGTTTCTTTTCTGCTCCCCTGCAGACTATGCAGTGCTGATAAAGATGGCCCTTGGGGAGAAAGCTCAGTGCCTGTTGCCACCTGCAGAGGGCTGCTGATTGGAAGGGGATGGAAGGCGACAGAGTGGGCAGCAAGCGTGACGGCCAAGTCTGGGAACACTTAGAGCAGGCGGGCTTCCTTGTCCACCTGCAATATCAATCTGTCTTCCACCCCCCCAAAGCAGCAGGTTAGCCTTATACTCAGTTTTTCACTACCCTGACTGGCCAGCCCATGCATGATGGCCAAATTTCACACTCAAAGAAAGGTGGCTTAAGATACTGGCCTAGAGTGTCTAAGATTGATTACTGTGCAAACACTGAATACAGGAAAGTGGAGGCCTGTGGGCGGACAAGCGGGCTGGGCTCCAGCCTGTGAGTGAGACTACGCTCAGCACCACACTCAACTCTATGGGCTCACAAGGGCTGTTTAATTGACTTCTAACTTCATGACAATTAAGGAGTATGGCCAATAAATTCCTGTGGTTTGGCCTACAAATACTTAAAATATATATTAGTCTTTTACATATTCAGTGTCGGTTTCTGCCAGATTTCTGAAGTAATAGAAAAAAGTGGTAATAAGTGAAACATATCCTTTGTAACTCATATGAAAATTAGCCAGCAAGCGTTCTCTGAATTCAGTTTGTTTTTAGAAATAGAGGTATAATTTATATCGTTTCATTTATAATGGTGCTAAGTTAATGCTCTTGGCTGCTTTTGACAGGGACCTTTCCAAATGAACTGTGATGATTTGTTTCCCTGAAACACTTTCAGTATTCAAGGACTTTTAATTAGCTTTCTAGAGTGTTTTCCTGATGGACATCACCTCCCCCAAATCCTTGTAAGTTTCCTGACTTCTCAAAGAGACAAGAAGTTAAACTCAGATTGTTAGCATTTCAGGTTTTCTGTGGACTAAGAGCAAATAGTTGTTTTGTGAGACTGGGTGAAAGTGGTAGAGAATCATGCCCAAGGCTTCTTTCTTTACCCTCTCACCCCAATCCTCAAACCCACTCAGTGATTTCACTATAGTTTTCATTTTACAAGTGATTGTGAGGGTGTCACTAAAAGGCATGTTTTTACACAAAAATGTCAACAGACATGGTAATAATATCTAAGGCCACAAGTTAGGCATGACTTTGGCTTACCGCAACACTTCCTGAAGAAGTGATGGGAACTAGGCTGAGTGAGGTTGAGCAGATATCTTCAGTGGAAAAAAAAATTCTATAGGCTAAATCTGCATTGTGATTCTTTTCAATTTGTATTCTATACATATGACTAAGGCAACTTACTTGACCATCAAATCTTCTCAAGAGAACCAAAAGATGAGTGTACTGAAGATATCCATTTTCATTTGCTGAATTAGAGAACATGGAAGTGTTGGAGGACCTGGCAGATGAAACTACATTTTGATGGGACCAGTGGTGGGTGGATGGAGCAGGAAGGAAGTAGTGGGAGAAGGGTCAACAAAGTCCTAGAGGGGGCAGATCTGAGTTGTATCACCAAAGGACCAGGACCTTTATTCAGCTCCAAGAGCTTCAAGAAACAATTCAAAGGAGAAGGTAATAATACGGGCTGATGTGGTACTGTACTTCTCTCCCTTGGACCTACCCTGTGCCTAACCTACCCTGTGTTCACACGAGAGCAAGTGCCCAACTAGTTAAGATAAAAGCAAATGGTCTCCTGACAATTCTTCTCTCACTTATTCTGCCATGTGTCTCAAGACCCTTACTGAGGTTGCTCTTTGATGTTCTGACTCAGGCATTCAAAAAATATTTTAACATGAGAATATTATCAATGAGGATGTTACGTGATTAGCATATACCCTTTAGCCTTATGGTCATCACTCCCTAGTGCCCCTATTACCTCCACTGTCACTTACTATTCCCCATCCTCCATGCTACTGAGGAGAAATGCTTTATTTTCCTCTTCATCAAATTCAAGGGACTGTTTTTCTAGAAGAGGGGGGTCCAATGCAAAGGACAACAGGGCACAAGTCCAGAGGATTCCAGATAAGTGATCCAAGGAGAAGCCAGGCCACACATGACCCAACTCTGCTTGGCCCGAGGCCAAGCTCAGCTGTCATGGACATCCGCCCCATGGCACAGAGGGGAGAGGGGGAACATCTGCAAATTGTAAATTCTACCACTTGGGGACTCCGGGGGTCAGAGGGGCAGTAAACTGTTGGAGTGCTATTACTGAAGTAAGAGGCTGTTTATTTGAGATCCCAGAGAGTCAAGGCTGCACATGAATAAAGTCAAATCTTATTTTCCAGTTTATTATTTATTTATTTATTTATTGAGACTAGGTCTCGCTATTTTTGCCTATGAAACCGCAGGCTCTCGTTGTCTGGGGTACCACAGACTCAAGCAATCCCCAGCCTCAGCTTCCCAGGTAGCTGGGATTACAGGCGTGCGCCACCATGCCCAGCTATTTTTTTGGAACTAGGTCTCGCTACGGGCCCCAGGTGGGACTCGAACCGCGATCCCTAGCCCCGGTCGCTTCATAGGCTGAAGCTTACAGGCACGAGCCACCGTGCCCGGTCTTATTTTCCAGTTTAATAGTGAAAATTAAGTGTGGAAGTCCTTTGTTGATGGAAAGTTTGTACTGACATTAAACCTTGTACCTTCCTTTCACTTCTGGGCAGGTGTTTCCCACAAAGAAGAGTGGCAAGAAGTAGGCACTTCTGCCACCCACAAGGTGACCAGAGAGTACACGTCACATTCCGAGCATGTGCCCCTCCAGCACTAAGAGAGTTACGGAAATCTGTCCTGAAGGGAGAGGGCACTAAGAAGGGCGCACTGACACCAGACTCGAGAATGTCAAAGGAACAGGCATGTCCTGTATCCCATCTGTGTGCAAATGTTCAGGAAACACATGAGGATGAAGATCCACCAAACAAGCTGTATATAATGGTTACCCACGTACTTGTCACAATTCCCAAAAATCTACAGTCAATGTGGATGAGACCTAACCACTGATTATCAAATAAAGCTATGAAAATTGCAAAATAAGAAATTCATAGTATTGATTCAGTGCTGCCTTGCCCAGAGCCTGCATCGCCCACCCTCCCCTCCTGCAACAAAAGCCTGTTGGATCTGACCTGGAATCTCTCCAGGGTGAGGGGACTGTGAGAGGATGAGAACTCCAGGCCCATAGACTAAACTCTGACATCACCTGACTACATTTATTCCTAAAAGTTCTAGCTTTTATATTGTAGATATTAGGCCTCATCTGGCAGTTTAAGTGGCTTTCAGTTCCTAGTCATTTTACTTATGAAATAAACATATCTTGTGCCTTTTATCTTCTAGGAAATTATCATACAAGGGCTAATGTTCAAGGGGTCTCAGATGTGACATGTTGGGAAAGTCCTGCAGGATTTCCAGTTGTGCAGCTGGTGTGAAGTATAGCGAACGTCTAGAACATCAGCTCTAGATACAAAAAGAAAAGGCTTCATGAAGTCTGATTTGAAAATAAGTCCAAATGGCAAGTTTTCAGTTATCTGGAGTACTGCATTTTCCTCCTTAGCTCAGCTCCATTGTTATGTTTTATTAGCCAGAAGTTCCTCATATTTTAAGATATTACTTTATAAATGTGCTGCTCTGTACCCAGGCATCTGTAATTATATAGTAAGATTAATGAATTCACAGGCTGTTTCAAAGGATTTAATGGTTTCCTAGTAGAAACACAGCTAGACGCCTATAACAAATCATAAAAGCTTCTTAATAAGAAATCTCAATTAGTTAATTAAAATTTACTAATTGAAAATTCTAAGAATAGCATGTAAAATATTTCAAACCTCTAGTTCAGCAATAAAACACGTATCTAACATACCCATTTGACAAGTTCTACATATCTATTCAGTAGGAGACCTTGGCCAGTGAAATAAGAAATGAGGGGAACAAGTCATCACACAGAAACCTCGAGATTTAAGGAAACCAAATATATAAGGAAAGAGAATTGGAAATTATTTATCACACAGAGAGCAGGTGCAAGGAAAGGGGGTCACCTTTGTTAATTTACTTACTCGTTTCTTACTCCTCCTGCTTCACAGATTCAGCTCTCTCAGCGGTATAAAGGCATATTTAAGGAAGGATGCGCAGGAAAAGAATAATATATTTTCCTGTTAGGATGAACTTGCTATTCAGGATGACTATCAGAAAATGCTAAAAATACACACCATTAAGGTGGCTGATGCACCGTTTCTATTAAATAGCCATTCAAATACTTTACGGAGGAATGCCTTAGGAATATTTTTTTAAATGCCATACAACTAGTTCCAAGTCAAGAGAAAAGGAAAATGATAGTGGTGCTTTGGATTCCACTGTGGTCAGTGATGTACAATGTGTGTAATGGAGGGTACACAGCTGCCACCCCAGCAATCTAGCAAGCTAGACCTCCCAGCATATCCATGCATCCTGGGCCAGGGGGAAACTGAAGCCCAGTCCAGGTTCTCTGAATCACTCTTGTGAACCCAAGGATCCAGTTCTGTGTGACTCATCTTTATGCACTACAACTTGCCAGTTAGTAAGTTAAATGTTTTGGCTTTGAGTTCAGCCTTGGAATTTGATTTTATAGTCCACACCATACCAGACCCACCAGACCCACCCTGCTGTGACCAAGACAGGGTTCTGTTTAAAGAATTTGGGGAGAGGAGAATGGATGACAGGCTGTGGAATTGGGGGGTGGCCTTTTCATAGAAAATCAGAGTGATAACAGTAGTAGTGGTAGTTCGAACAGCACTGACAGGTTCAAACAGCTCTAACAGGAAAAGTAGGGGTAGCGGGAAGGTTAGCAATACTAGCGGTGCTAGCAGAATCATGACAGTAGCAGTAATAGCAGCAACTATTTGGGGAAATGTCTACTTGGTTAAAAACTATGTCGATTCTTTGTTAACATTTTCTTATTATTCTTACTTTGTAGATGAGAACACTGACTCTGACATTAGATAAATCTCATCAAGTCTCACAAAGATTAATGAGTAGACTTAAGATGTTCCTGGTGCTTTTTAATCAGGTTAGTAATCAGGTCTCTGGACAAATCTCAGGAAACATCTTTAGTCCATTCATTCTTCCATTTCTTATACTGGAGTATCATTCTCTTTCCTTTCTAGCTAACCAGCTCCTATTTATAGCATAGAGCCTGACTTACTTTCTCTCTCCTCTATGAAACTCCCCTTACTATTTCATGTCCCTTGAAGTCACTGCACTGATCATCTGAGCTACTAACTAGGCACAATGCCCTATAACATACTCTGCATTATTATTTAAGTTTCTCTGTCTACCATCTTACTGGAGTATGTGGACCACATTTTAAAAACATTTGTCTCTCCTTAAAGGAGACACCTAGCACTTAAAGGTATACATTATCTTATTTTATGAATAAGGTCAAACTATACCAACTACCAAGGCAATGTAAAGAGGGTTCAAAGTGGAGTTAGTATGAAATACTGTAACCTCATCACCTATTTTACTCAGCAGAAAGTGCATTTAAATTCCCCAAATTCTTTTCCTGGAAAAGGTATTCACATATGAGCAACTTTCTAGCAGAAAAAGGTAAATTTCAGAACATGAAATCTTCCTATTCCATTAGGTTTATGGTGCTTAATTGAACAGTGTTTTCACCAGAAAAATTGACATAGTTAACAATTCATGTGTCTTTTACATCATGTGACTGAAAGCACCCAAGAATTCCAGTAGTGAGAATTTTTTTCCTGGAGGCAGCAGACTGTTGGGTTCTGTCTTTTGATACATTCTGCAGCTCTGTGTCTTTTGATTGATGAGTTTAGACCATTGACATTTAGGGTAATTACTGATGTTTGAGATTCTAAAGTTGGTTTTCTGGTGGTCATTCTTGAGGTTCTGATTTAGTTTCTTGTTTTGTTCTTCCTGTTTAATCTTCAAGGCTTCTTGGAAAATTTCTTGGAGTGGGGGTTTAGTGGTAACATATTTCTGGAGGCTTTGCCAGCCTGAAAAATATGAAATGCTTCTCGAATTTGTGTGCCATCCTTGTGCAGGGGTCATGCTAATCTCTGTATCATTCTAATTTCGGTAGATATGCTGCTGAAGTGAGCACAGAATTTTTTTCCAACAGGGAGAAAAACCTATGGATTCTAATTTCTGACTTCATAGTTTTTTTTTTTTTCCTAGGGAAGCACACTTACCTTGAATGTAACATTTCTATAGGGTGCACTTTTTTGGGATAACCCACAATAAATGCACCCAACAGAGAGACTTACAAGAGACAGGATGTAAAAATGTACCAAGTATTGACTGGCTATAACCATTCTGAATTGGTCTTTGCTGGAATGTACTTCAATGCACAAAGTTAGGCTGTGGCACCTGCGGTGGACATATTCTGAAGAGTGGAGAGAATTGACGCTGCCCTCAAGATTTTGGGGCAGGTGTGTCAACAGAGTGAGTATCAAAGAAGCTGGTAACAGGAAAGTGATGGGAGAGTGGACTGTGAAGGGGAAAGGCTCATTTCTAAGAGCTATGCAGGAGGCTGTGTAAGCATCTTCCTAGTTCAAACTACTCTTCCTGCTGTGGCCTGGCAGCAAAGTACACTGGGAGGTAGAAGTGGAGTCATACAGAGAACCTGCAGGTGGGGAGGTAGAATGGATGGCAGACATAATTAAGAGTAAGAGACGTAAAGAATCATGACATCAGCCAAAGATGTTAGGAGAGAAATTGTGGGGTTATGAAGGGAAGAGGAAAAGCTATGGAATGGATCACTGTGTAAAGAAAATCTCTTTGTCAAAATAGAAACTGGGCATTTGAGAACTTTTCATATTTTTCAATGATAAACTCGGAAGACAGTATCGATTATATAGAGTTTTCTACATGCCAGGACTAAGTGCTTTGCATGTATGACCTTATTTAGGCTTACAATAGTTTACAGCGTAGGCATTATTATCCCATTTTCCATATGGGAAAACAAAGGCACAACTTATTACAGGGGGAGATGAGATTTGAACCCAAGTATAAGGTCTCTAGATGCTGTGTCCTAGCCAGGAACTCAGCTATACCATTTCCCACAGAAACATGACATAGATGATATAGACACCAGGAGCAACTGCCCAGGGCAGGATTCCAAGGCTGGTGTTGGGGGCAAGCAGCGCAGGTGGTGATTCAACCCCAAGGATGGGCCCATCTGTCCCAAGATTTGGAGAAGCTGCTCTGCCTGTCATCACACATGTGCTTAGGCGTGCTAGTGTAGACAGTGAGCTAATTTTAAGGAAAACACTGACCCCCAAGAAAGCGGACTACAAGTAATGATAGAAGACAAAAAGGATAGGTTTGCCAAGTTAAATAAAGAAGAATTTGTTTTGGGATACATTATAAAATGAAATGCTGACTTTGATGTTAGAGCTATGGCATGAACTTTTTAAGTTCATGGAATATATATTTTATATAAAACAGAGAAATACCATCACAGTTATTGTAGAACCTCCAGGTAGGAGAAAGCTACATTACAGCTACACACCCATGCCAAGTGTTTAAGAGTCTAGGGATGAACGATGCTCCTGGGATCCTGGCATCACGTATGTCCTTATAGGGATGGCCCTGAAGCAGAGAATCAGAGACACAAGTTCCATCCCAGCTCTAGCACAGTCAGTAACTTCCCTCAGTCTCAATTACATGTTCTATAAAACAAAGACAGCACCTCAGCCATAATAGATTACCCAAGGCATCATCCACTCTCCTGGTTTCTATATATTTTTGTTTGATGTTTACGCCTCACAGTTCTCTATGCAAATAATGAAAGTCACCATAAAAGGGAATATCCTCACTCAACTTATTAAGAATTTGCCAGACAAAAGCCTAGCTGTACAGGAAATAAACAGATACAAAAAGAAGCATCTAATTATTTTTCTTCAGAATTTTCTGATAGCAAATGTGGTTAACCTTGCTGACCGTTTGCTAGGAAAGGGTAAAAATGATCACGCTAACATCTGGAAAATTACTAAGAGGCTGCCAGCTGACATGGTAGGAAGGAAGAACCTCATATTACATGCTCATTACCTATGATAAGTATACGCAATAGCTCTACCGACTGGATGATTCAGTCTCCTCAATCCAGAGTCAACACTTACTTTTCCAAAAATGGGAGACTGTCATGCTAATCCTGGAACCTTCAAAGCACAAGGGAAGCTAGGAGGTCAGAAATGGCAGGTACATGTTATATTTGGAATCCATACAGAACGGAACGCAGAACTGACAAATCCATAGAAGAAAGGTTGCAGGCTTTGTAGGGATCGTAAATTAATTGCCTTTAATAGCCAGGCTCAGCATAAGAGCAAAGAGACACCCAAGTACTACCCTATCTGTTGCTTTCATTTTGGTATTTAGCACTAGAGTTAAAATCACTGATAATCAGCAAGAAAGACGGTTGTTTTTAAAACAGCAACACACCGAAGAGAGACTGTTCCCTGACACTGTGGGGAATGTGAACTTTGGCCCTCGTTGTAGAATAATCCTACTTATGGCTGTCTGGAATAAACTTCAAATCTTGTTTGTTCCCTTTAAATCAATAGGTTAAAGTTCTCCAAAGATTAAAAAGAATGCTTCTATGCACCATTCTTTTTTTAAAAACACCACTGTACAGTGTTAACATTCACCTTTTTAATTTAAAAAAAAAAAAAAAAAAAGCTTGGTTTATTAAGCAAAGTGAGTTTTCAGAATTAGAGAGTTCAAATTGCAAAGTACCTTAAAGTAGAATTCTTTGGAGTTGACTCTCTGTAAATCTAGGTGAACACAGATAATAAGGCTAAGAATTTTTAGGAGGGTACTTTCTCATGTACACTATTGCCACTTACTTTGGCATATAGCAATTCTGTAAGTCATTTTTCACTTGTTAAGGCAATGATAATTTTAGGAGTACAGAATGAAACATTTTCATCCATAGCCCAGCTAAATTTAAATTATCTCTAAATTGGAAATGTAGCTTTTTGGTGGTGTTTGTTGAGAGAATTAGAGGTAAATTTTGGAGAGAAACTTTATCTCATTTCAAATTCTGACATGTCTATCCTTGTTCCCTGTTGCTACTTGTAGTAAGTTAAAATAGTGGCAGGAAAGCAGTCAAACCTGGGATCCCACACATCCTTTGTGGTGTCACAAATAATTATATAAGTGATAGCAAGTGGGTCCATATTTGTTTGAAGATTACTTTCTTTTTAAAATGCTGTTTCAAACACTGTGCATGATTTAGGGGTTTAAAAATCATACCTCTCCAGATTTATCTTACAACACCACATCCACCATCAAAGTACCTATACCCTTCTACCACGGTCCTTGGCCTACTTCACAAATGACTGCATTTGTGAACAAGTTGGAGTAGGTTTCAGGTTACCTGGATGTGAGCAGTACATTCTCCTATTATAACAATTTCTCAAATAGAGAATGATGCCAACATATGAACTACTTACTTATATATCTGTAATATAGTGGTGACTACTGGGGATGTCTCTAGTACTTCAATTCTCTATACTTTCCACTCCTAAAATATTTTGGTGGAAATACATTTAGTAGAAATCAATGTTTTCTCTTGAGTAATGACTTATCATCATCCATATAATGAACACCATCACCCAACATGCACACTGTGAAGAAACTAGAGACTCACTGGCAAATGCACTTCTGAGTTAAGGGCCTGTGAAAATACCCTAAAGGATGGAGTTAATGGTAAGATAAAAAAATGTTTCAGTATAATTTCTAATGAAAGGTTTTAAGCAGCCATTGTAACAAAATGAAGGGCATGTTTCTGTGAGCTCTTACAGATTATTATGTGGTTACTTGAAAAGTAGAAATTTTGAAGATATGATGACATGGTAAAAGCTCATGAAATAACATAGTTAAATAAATGACGCAATTATTATCTTACATGATTGCCTAGAAAATTAAAATAGGACTCAATGGACATGCCTAAAGTAATGTGATAGACTGGAAGAACATAACTGATCCAGCCTGGTCCACCATTTTCAAAGCTTAGGATTTCCTTAACAATTTAGGAAATTAGTTTGTAAAGGTTCACATAGTTCATTAAATATTTTAAAGGAGCCAAGAAGGAGATGAGTAAAGAAATAGAGAAAAAAGGAGCCAACTTATCCTGGTGGCCGTGAATCTTATCACTGGTGGTCAGGTCACCTCTCAGATGCCATGATGGTAGTTCAGGAATCTGTTAGTCCTTAAAAGACTGCCTAAAATGCTCAAGCTAATCTCAAGAAAAGTCATTAAGAAAAAGTAGGGGGAGAGAGGGTGTACGAGGTACATAAGGAGCTGGGGGTTAAGGGAGGGAGAATGAGAGAAAGAAACTTTCCCAGTGTATCTTGTGGTCTGGAATTTATCGCGTTATCTGTGATGGTGTGAGTGTGTTTGCACATGTTTCTTTTTTCTAACATTATCAGCATGAGAACGACTAGAAATGTGCTGTAGATTTTTCTAAGGAAGTCAAGACAGCTGTGACAGCTACAGGGTTTCATTTATAGACACTGACACTGCACATTTCAGTATGTATCAGACTCAAAGGTTAAAATATGTACATATTGTTCTTCAGCATGAAATCTAAGCAAAGACCATAACTCTTGACAGTACCAAAATGTTCATTTCTCATTGTTTTTTCAAGTCACTGTTCACCCAACATAACTTTGTTGTGTGATACATTTTATAGCACAAATAAGCAAACAAAAAGTCAAGCATCTAATAAAAAATGCATTCATTCTCTAGGCAGAGTCTAAGATGAAGTAGAACTGGTGACAGCATTAAAGGAAGATCTGCACATGTTTGTTTTTATGGTCAAGTTATCTCCGTAGCACAGGTACATGTGTTTTTCCTATAGCTAATATTACCACATATAAATGTCTATCATTCAAAGTCTTCTGACATCTCAAAATTACTGCATGAGATGAATAAGGGCTGTGGAAGCACAACATCCTTAAATTTTCCCAGTTCTGACTACCTGAAGAAGACTGGAAAATGTCTCCCTGTTTAAAATGTTATTTTCTTGCATGACACATCTTTTTTTGAGTACATCTGAGTATGTTCAGTAAAGTGATTAGCCTTTCTTGATCTTTACTCTCAACAAGAAATGAAAGATCCTTACATTTTGTAAATCTTGAGCACATTAGATTTGGGTAAGACTAATGAAAAACGAAAGAAAAAACAAGGCCAACAATCATAAATCCTTCCTGACTAGAAGGCATTCCTCCCTTATCCCTAAAAGAAATTCATTCCTGCACATCTTGTTTGAATTTAACTGCTGAAGTTCGTCTTGTTCCCTCTCTAGAACAAGTCAGGCAGCAGAGTATAAAGATATGACTACATGAATAAAAACACATGACCAGTGTGGCCACTACACACACAAAAACAAGATGAGACAGAAAAATATGAACTGTCAAGTGACATGTCACTTGGATACATATGTTCCTATATTTTGTCATGAATGTTCAATTGGAAAGCTACTGGAAGTCTCTGAGTACTCCTCCTGCTATTGCTAAACACAGAAACATAATCAGGAAAAGTCAGTGCTTTATAAGCAGCATACTGGCATCAGTTTTTAGTTCTAGAAGATCTGCTAAGAGAAAAAATATTCAACAGAGCAATGCTATAGAATACACTCAACCTTTCTGCAAGGAAGGGTAAGACTCCCACTAACCCAACACTAGGTTCTTCAGAAAAGGTGATCCGCACAGATGTTAGGTTTGAGTTTAACTTGAGAAGAGAGTGCTGTTTTTCTTTTATCCCCACCTACTTTTTCTTACACTGGTCTGACATGATTTGTAGTATTTTTATTACAAATATAGTAATGAAACCTCACTTTGAGCAGATTGAAGTAGTGATGAGGGAATTGGGGTGGTCTGGCACAGGCCAGAGGTGAAGAGTGAGATGCAAAACTCTATTCCTGTCCTAAGTGAGAAAAACACAATTCAAGATCAACCCTGGATAGTCACATTCACGGGAAACTCTTGGAAGGCAGGAGTACTGGTGGTGTGTGGAATGTGGCCATGCCTGTAATAAGTTGATGTTCATAAACTGCATTATCCCTTTTCTGATCCTCTGTACATACAGAGGAGAAGCAAGACACAAGATAACACAGTCCACGAAAATCTCTACTGGGGGGCTAAATCTCTCTGGTGGGAAAGGCAGGTTTATTTTCACGCTTTTATATTAGTTGAAGCTTTTGAATAAACAAAATTCTTAGGACATTCTCGAGGGATGATCCTGGTTGTCTGACCTTCCTGTGGCACCCTGCCTGCAAAGTTCTTTCCTAATTCCTTTACAGGTCTGGGATTCTCATCTGGTTAACTTGCTAAGAAGCAGAACAAGCAGCAATGAGGTAGAGGCTTAACCCTCCAGCTGCTTAAGTTCAGACAAAGAAAACTTGATGGGCACCCAGGTTTAACCACAAAATGCTGATGATTTCACATATCTATGGAAATGGTCTACATCAATTCTAATCCAAGGATAAGAAAAGGCCCCCTTACCATTTCTCATTTAGTTTTTCACCTTAGACTTATACTCATTTGGGGAGGATGGGAGAGATGGGGGGGGGGGCGGTGGGAGGGCCTGTTGGAAGAGAGAGGAACAAAATTCAACCAGCATCCTTCTCTCTCACTTCCCATCCTCTTATCTAGTTCCCTATTTCTAAGGCCTCTGTGATTTCTCAGATTGATCACAAATGATGAAAAAGGGAGGAACAAACCTTAAAACAAGATCATCTTTATCCCTCAGGAATCATACAAATGTTCATCAAGTTTCAAATTCAAACAAGAGACTTTGTAATTGTCCTGAGGGGACTGGAGTTATAAATCTCAGCTCCAATCTGGATTTCATATTCAGCATC
>PVHY01024502.1:0-19570 GCA_004024945.1 Uropsilus gracilis
AGAGAGCTGGAGAAATGAATCTTGAGTTCACCCCTTCTGCCAGAAAAGCCAGGAGGCACAGAGAGAGGGGAATGCTTAGTAGCCAGAGGGAAAATACCCAGGCTGAATGTGACAGACCAAACTGGAAAGGAAGGAAGATGAACACAGACACTAGGACACTGCCTGGTTGTGTGACACCAGGAAAGCTTGTCCCACCCAAGCATGTGTTCCCACACCGAGGCAGCCAGCCTCTATGGCTCAGGATATTGGTGTGATGGACCCAGTGGGTGTCGTTAAGCCAGTCAGCCCCACTCGTCTGCTGCAGCAGTCGTTCATAGGTGAGCCGTAGATAGCCCATGTCCTCCAAGTCCAGGCCTGAGTTCCAAATGTCATACAGGATGGTCATTTGCTCAAACTCACTGCGGGGCTCAAAGGAGGGTGGGGGTGGGGGGGGAGGTGGAGGGGGTGGCCGGCGGCGCCGTGTGTGGGAGCGGAGACTGCGCCGCCGGACAGCCCCTTCCCCATCACTACTGCTGCTGCTGCTGCTCTCAGAGGACTCTGACTCCTCCTCTTCCTCTTCCTCCTCCTCGCCCTCTTCTTGCTGCTGCTGCTGTTTTGGCTCCTCTGCCTCAGCCACTACCACTTCAGGGGCCTCCAAGACTTCATCTGCTGGGGAGCTGAAGAGGGCTGCAGGGGCAGGAATTGGCTCCAGGGGTCGCGGGGCTGGTGTGGAGGGTGGGGGTTTGATGGACAGGGCATAGTTGTGTTCCAGGAGGATGTGGTTGAGCAGGGGGCCTGGGCGGTCAGCCTCATCTGATGTCTCTGTGGTCTCTGAGTCGTCACCAGTAGGCAGGGTGGTCAGCCCACGCAAGGCTGGGGTCAGGGCCAAGTCAGCCAGCACCGCCAGATCCACTTCTGTCCCTGGCTCAGGCTCATCCTCCTCCGTGGAGCGGCCTCGGCCTCCAGTCCGGCTGCGACCGCCTCGGGACACCTCCTCTGGCCAACTCTTGACCAGAGATGCATGGTCCAGGGGCAGGTTGCGAATGGTCCGCTCCACACCCCGGGGGACTTTGCGGGAGACTGAACCGGGAGACTTGACTTGTGGTGGGGTGGCTGGGGGAGGCTCTGGGGCTGGCACCTCCTCCACAGCAGAGAAGGAGACTGTTTTCCGGCGTTTCTTGGGTGGAGGCAGGAGGGGAATAGGAGAGGAGGGACGCTCATCAGGGCGGGGGGTGGAGGCTGGGGGTCCAGCCGGTGGCTCTGGAAGAGGCTGGGGCATACTGGGAAGTGGCTCTTCTGTGGAACCTGGAGATGAAAGTACAAAGTGGAAGAAAAGTCAACTTCTTCTCAGCCCCAAATCCTCAGATTAGGATTTGTTACTGGGCGGCAGCTGGCCAGCCTCACTAAAGAATCCACACTCCACCTGACACACCCTCCTTAGCTCTTGACATGGGGTAAACCTTTCTCAGCACTTTGGGCTCCTGTTGATAGGAGGGTATTCGGACCTGCTCATTTACATATCTGACAGTTAATGAGCATCAACTCTCTGCCAGGCAGGGGAAAAACACAGACATGTTGAGCAGACATGTTCAAAGAAGTTCTCACAGAACTTACCACTGAGCGAAGACAATCACACAAAACAAGTGAAGCGAGGAGGTTGGGGAGGGGTAGGAACACTAAAGAAACAAATACTTGGACTCTAGTCTTTTTATCAAGACCAGCGGTGACAATTTCTGCCAGTTGCATTTTATAAAGAAGATACAATTAGACACAAAGAAAGTGTCCATTATTTCAGCTACAAACAATGTTCTGTTCAGTGCGCTAAAAATGATACAACGTAGAAACTGCATTATAGTATTAAAATATTTTATAAAACTCATCTTCTCCATCTCCCCCCTAAATAGAAGTGCGAGTGAGTCCTTAAAGGAGCAGAGGATGAAGCTAAGATCCAAAGTGTGAGGGGTACTAGGACACAGTCTTTGAACAGGCAGTGCTGTCTCTCCCTATCAACCCCCAGGACAAGGAACATATCCCCTGTGAGCTGGGACCAAGTCTGCTGCTGAGTGCGGGGACCTGAGCACTACTCAAGGCCAGGGAAAGGCAGTCCTGCACCTCTGGCCCATTATACTATCCCCATCCTTGGTGTCAGCCATTCCACCAGGCCTGAGCTTCTAGGCCCCTGGCCCTTGGCCTACATACACTATTCCCTTAATGGGAACGTCTCTCTGCCCTTGTCCATGGGGACAGCTTACAGGTAGCTTTTAGACTTAGCTCAACACCACCTCCCTTGTGAAGTCTTCCTCACTTTCTCAGACACTGGTGATATCTGCCTCTTAGAACCACAAAGCCGAGTTCACAGTTGTCAGTTCTTAGGTCAGTTGCAACAGATTGATAGGTAGTATCTCATGCTAAGCACCAATCCAAGCTTTTCACATATTAACTCATTTAGCTCTCACAACAACCCCATAAGGCAGGTACTATCAGCCCCATCTTGCACCCCAGAGCAGACCTCCTGCCTTGGGAGTCAGTGGTTTCCCACCTGATTCTACCACCCACAGAAACACTGGGCAGCCAGCACCAGGCCCAGCCCAAGTCAGCAGTGATCGACACATGTCCATGGCCTTAACAGACCTTTGGCAATCTGGTACCACAAGCAAGGCCTTCAGCCCATCTCCTGGGGCTCTGGATACCCCCTGGGGTAGCTGGGCCCTCACTGGGTCTATGAATCTGGTTTCTGTGAATCAACTCATTTCTATTTTTCTAACCTATCCCCTGACCCTAGTCCTGCTCTTATGACTTAAACTTTTTCATACTCCATGGCCTGAAGAAAACTTTACCGCCCACTTACATTTAGAGAAATGGTGCTTAGCATACCTGCTCAATCAATATAACTTTCAGAAGTCGCCAGTTCTACCAGAAACCTCCCCAAGAATAAGGAACCTAAGCTGGAGTGGATCTGTTCTGTGACCAGTTTGGGAGTGGCTAGGGATCCTCTGCTAGAATAGAAAGAACAAGTCAGACAGAGGATTAAAGAAAGTCAAGTCCCAAGTCAGGCACAGAGGCGCGTGCCTGTAAGCGAGATTATGGAGTCACAGCAGGGTCTGGGGATCGCGGTTCGAGTCCCGCTTGGGGCAATACAGTGAGACCTAGCCCCCAAAAAACAGCTGGGCATGGTGGCACACGCCTGTAATCCCAGCTACCTGGGAAGCTGAGGCTGGGGATTGTGTTTGAGTCTGTAGTACCCTGGGCAACATGAAAAAACAACAAAAAAGTCAAGTCCCAAAGGAGTCTGGTCCCGATTCTGGTCCCTGTCTCATGGTTTCAACAGACAAGCCCTCTCCCAAGATCCTGCCAGAGGGTGACACAGACCTCTAGCTGTGTTCTTACTCATTTTTCTCTATTATTCTCTAAAAACCAAGGGAACTGCCCTAATGTGCTCTTCTCCCACCACTTTTACCTACACAGGGAATTCTGAGAGCCCACCTGTTTAATTCAGATGCTCACATCATCAGTGACCCCATTCTTAGCTGCCCTTCACTAGCTCCACCTGACCTTGTCATCCCCTAGAATTTATACTCTGATCTCCTGACCTATGACCAGTTAACTGCAGTCTTTCAGTTCACCCCAATCTACCTTTTCAATATTCTATCCTTTTCTCTCTAGTCTATCTCCATTCTAAATTCACTTCTTTCTTTATCACATCCAGAGTGCAGAGTCCCTCACCAGATCCTCTCCATTCAGAGTATTCTCCATATCCTTAAGTCCTCATCTTTCCACCACCTCACCCTGAAGACCCTCAACCACCTTCTTTCCTATGCCCATACCTCCCAGTCTTTGCAAAGTTTCTGAGTTGCTGGCAAATCTCATCAGTTTTCCTTTGCACTCTCCATTCTCCCCCTCCATACATGGCCCTCACATTCAGAAAATGTCCTTCCTATTGCAGAGTGAACAAGGAGGCCTTCAGGTATGAAACTGCACATTTCTCCCCTTCCCCATCTGCACAGTTTGTCTTGGATGTAGAGTGCTGTCTCTCTACCTCCCAAGTCTACCCCTTTTCTAACAGACTTCCCTTCAGTGTATGAGCATGCCCAAGGCTCACCTACTTTGAAAAGCTAAACTTCCATCAACCCTATGTTCTATTCTTTTTTTTTTCTTGCAACTAGGTCTCGTTATTTTTGCCGATGGAACTGCAGGCTCATGTTGCCTGTGGTACCATGGACTAAAGCAATCCCCAGCCTCAGCTACCCAGGTAGCTACAGATTACAAGCGTATGCCACCATGCCGAACTATATTTTTGGAACTAGGTCTTGCTACATTGCCCCAAGCGGGACTCGAACCGTGATCCCTGGTTCCCACCATGACTTCCTAGGATGCCGCTTACAAGCATGCGCCACCATGCCTGGCCTCAACCCTACATTCTTTCCTTGCTGCTTCTCCAGTCCCAGCTGGGTGACCTTGAGCATCTCTAAGCCTCAAATTTCTCATCTATAAAAAGAGAATGATATGGATGTTAGAAGTACTGAATGAGAAAATGAAATTTCAGTGTGGTAATCCTAGGTATAAAAGGCCAGCATACAAGAAACATTCAGCTAACTATGAACTAACACATTCAATCGCAGCCGTTCAACTCTTTCACAGCAAAACCAGTTTAAAAAAAAAAACCAGTTGACCCTTCCAGAAGATTGGCTATCTTTGTCACCTGCCTCATTTCTTAACATTTCTTAAGCTGGCTTCAACTTGATCCCCTCACCTCAATCGAAACTGTTAAAAACCCCCAGCGACTCCTAACTCCCAATAAACTTTTTCTATCTTACAACCTCTTCTGTGGTCTGCTGATACACCTCACACAACTTCCTTCTGAAAACCTGAGCTTCCCGCTTTCCTTGCCACTTCTCTGAACATTCCTTTTCAGCTTTCCTGCTTTCCTCTGCCCACCTATTCCAGAAGAGATTGGGCGCGTTCAGGGTGGTATGGCCGTAGACTGCCCACCTATTCCAAAGCCACTCATTCTATACATCTTTCTAAAGGTAATCAAGCTATTAACATCCATACTTTCACTACACCCACATATCTACCTAACTTGCTGGCTACTGTTCTTTCTGGTGCTACCAATTCAACTGCCCATTGAAAGCTTTTGCCTGGGGGGTGGGGGTCCCAAAAGCATCTCAAGTCAACCCTAACTAAACAATTTCTTCCTAATACTTGTCTCCTCCTCGAGTTTCATCTCCTTATAGTCACATGCTTCTATCTCCTGAATTTCTATCAAATCCCCACTTCTTCCTGCACACACTGTACCCATTTCTGCTCGGTTCACACCCTTCACCTGAGGTGCATTCCTTCAAATATTCTCAGTGACAGCCTCTCTCTCTTTTTTTTTTTTTTCTTTCTGAGACTAGGTCTCGCTATTTTTACCTGTGGAACCCCAGGCTCTTGTTGCCCGGGGTACCACAGACTCAAGCAATCCCCAGCCTCAGCTTCCCAGGTAGCTGGGATTACAGGTGCGCACCACCACACCCAGCTATTTTTTTTTTTGGAACTAGGTCTCGCTACGGGCCTCAGGCAGGGCTTGAACCGCGATCCCTAGCCCCGGCCGCTTCATAGGCTGAAGCTTACAGGCACGAGCCACCGTGCCCAGCCTAGTGACAGCCTCTCTTACCTCTTCCAAGCCCTTCCTTTCCTGCCAGAATGATCTCTCTAAAATGTAAACATGACCATGTCCCACTCTTTCCCACCCTGTTTAAAGTAAGAGTCTTCTGCTACCCAATGGACTCAGGCTAAGCATCTAAGGTCTCATGGGTGCCTTGACTCCTCCCCTCTTATGGGGTGTGGACCAGAACAGAGTATACCAGTGCTAGCTGGGCTTTATGTGACCATGGCCAACCTCAGCGCATGGATTCTCAATAATGTTCTACATAGACTGAGATCTCTGGAAGGCCGTAGTCATCGAAGCGTATATGAAAAATGAGCTAATAATTTCATAATGAGAAACTAGTCCAAGTTACTACCATTGGTTGCCTTACTGCAAGTCTTTTAATCTCCCTGCATAAACTCTGGCACCTCTCCAAGTTTTCTCTGCACTTCATTTTTTTCAAAACACAAGTATGATGTCATTCCTCTGATGTAATCACTCCATTCAATATAAAGACCGAATTTCTAACATGGCCTACTTGCTCTGCGTGACCCAGCTCTTATTCACCTCCCTAGTTTCAACTACCCCAGTCCCTGCCCCACTTCCCCAGGTTCTTTTATGTCTAACAAGCAGCATTCTCTGCCTGCCTGAGGGCCTATGCACATGCTAATCACTCCCTCTGGCCAGCTTTGTGTGACCTCAGCCAATGACGCTTTTCTAGGAAAGATTTCCCACAGATCTGCTCAAGTCCTCAGATGACCCTGTCCTTTTCTTTTATGGTGCTATTAGAGAATTTCTTATGTAATTATTACCAAACACAGTCTCTCCTAATAGACTGTGAGCTTCATGGGGGCAAGAGCAGTGCCTATCATGAGTGTGGCATTGTATTCATTGCACCGACTGCAGCGCTCAGTTAACTACATGTCTACTGCCTAACAGTTCACTCAGCACAATAAATAATGTGTATGTGCTATAACACAGTAATTGAAGGTACAGATGTATGAAAGAAAGCAAAGATAAAATCAAGTTAAAATTAATAGATGTAGTCAGGCATGGTGGCGCATGCCAGTAAGCAGCAGCTAGGAAGCCGTGGCTGGGGCCAGGGATCAAGGTTCGAGTACTGCCAGGGGCACATAGCGAGACCTAGTCCCCAAAAAAATAGCTGGGTGTGGTGGGCACCTGTAATCCCAGCTACCTGGGAAGCTGAGGCTGGGGATTGCTTGAGTGTGCGGTACCCTGGGTAATGTGAACCAGCGGTTCCATGGGCAAAAATAGTGAGAACTAGTCTCAAAAATAAATAAATTAATTAATTAATTAATTAAAAAAATAAATAGACATAATCACTATCTCAAAGTTAATGGTTGATTTCTACACACTTGTTCACATAATCCATCTGTACGTACACACTGTACAGTAAGAATTGAGTTTAAGGAACACTAATAGCAATTTGTTAAATTGAGAATTTTCTACTTAACACTTTTACTCTAGTAGTCTTTCTTTTTCTTTTCTTTTTTTTTTTTGAGACTAAGTCTTGCTGTTTTTTGCTCATGGAACCACAGGCTCATGTTCCCCAGGGTACCACAGTCTCAAGAAATCCCCAGCCTTAGCTTCCCAGGTAGCTGGAGTTGCAGACGCATGCCACCAAATCCAGTTATTACCAGTTATTATTATTTTTTTGGGAACTAGGTCTCGCCATGTTGCCCCGGGTGGGACTCAAACCGTGATCCCCAGTCTCAGCCGCGCTCCATAGGCTGATGCTTACAGGCACGCACCACTGTGCCTGGCTTTGTTTTACTTTAGTAGCTAAACACCCTGGTCTGGTGTGTAAACCACTTATGGCAGTACAGCTTGAGAATATTAAGTCATACGCTGTCTCCATAGGAGGAGTGACAGGACATAATGCTCTTATCCAACTTTGTATGTGTCTAACAAAGTCACACACTTGAACACAGACTCCTCTGTCCTAAGACAGACACAAACAAAGATCAAATTAGTAACTCAATGCCACCTACCAACAGGTCTTACTGGAGATTTCTCCTGTTCTGGGAGAGGTATGACTGGGGAGCCTGCAACCTTCTCTGGCTTGGGTTCTTCCACAGGTGCTGGCGGGGGTGCAGGGACATCTCTGGGAGGTGGTGATGCTGAGGGTATAGCTGCTGGCTGCTCCTCTTCCTCTTCATCAGAGGAGGACTCAGATGAGGATGAGGATGAGGATGATGAGGACGAGGATGATGAGCTGGATGAGCTGCTGCTCTCGGAGTCTGACGTGCTATCATTTTCACCATCTGAGTCAGCATACAGAGAACATTTGGAGGACGAATCGCTTTCCTCATCCTCGCCTAGAAATCCAGAAGGGGCAATCAGGCGAGGTGGGAAGAGCCTTTACTTTGTCAAGCCAGGGGTTTATGCACTGACTTAGCACTACCGATACCTTAAGACTTTGAGCAAAGTGCTGGGAAGTCCTATCCTCAAAGAGCTTATTTGGTCCCCTCTTTATTCAGTGTGATACACCTCAGTATTGAAGACTAGAGGAGCAACACCAAGGAAAGTCCTGGACTCTGGGTAGAGGTTCAGATTCTGAAGTCAAGAAGGACAAGCAAAAGCCCACCAAAAAGACATGGGGACTAAGTGGCAGTGTCAGAACAAGAGAAGGTTGCACTGGGGGACTGGCAAGTAGTCTGCTCTAACTATTGAAGATTTTCCCAAAGTGGGTCTTACAGACATTGCCTGGATAATCAACTGTGAAAAAGGATTCCAGAGTAAAAGAGGGTGAAGAACACACACTCCATTTATCTATATGGTGATATACTCAAAGTGCTCAGAAATCTAAGAATTTTGCTGTATTTGACAAACACAACTAGGTAAATTAGATTAGAAGATGGCAGTGGCTAGACAGGGATCTGGAGAATGGTGAGATGGAACTGAACAGATAAGCAGAAACTAGATTACAAAGTAGTCTGAAACATCAAGCCAAGAATCATCTAATAGAAAATAGGGTGCCAGGTAAAAAATAGAGGGAAGTGACAAGATCAGGTATACATTCCAAAAGCAGGCTAGAAAATGGACTGGAAGGGAAAAGAAGAAAAGAGACAAGGAAGTCAGTCACACCTGCTGCAGAACTGAGTGTCAAAGGCAGAAGAGTAGAACAAAGGAGCTATGACAAAATCAAGAAACTTTCAGAATTAAAAAAAAAAAATGACAGGAACTGATCAAGTGGATGTGGAGGGGTCTGTACCCTCATTCTTAAGCAAAAGACCATGTCCTCTGTTTTAATGAAAATTAATGATCATTATTTTCAGGTCCATTCTATGTTGAAAGGGCACCTTAGATATTCCTTGACCATCACACATAAAAAAACCAATCTTTCCCCATCTTCTCCCATCACTTCCTTTATCTAGTCTATCTTTTCCAAAGCACATAATTCTAGCTGAAGTGCCATTAATTGTTAGTTATGTCTCCTCTCTTCCATTTGATCACAAGCTCCACAAAAGTAGGAACCACGCCTCACTGGTGTGTTTCCCAATACTGAAAACAGTAGAGGCCTGATAAAGAGTAGAGGCTCAATATCTATCTCTGAATATAAATGAAAGATTAAACCATGTACCCAAGACATCAATGAACAGGAACAGGTTCAACTGAAGAGAATTGTGTCCAGTGCTGGCAGGGAGGGGGAAATGGAGCCACAGCTCAGTGGCTGGGCCGTAAAGAGCAGTGCTTCAAGGTAGAAAGGTCTAGCCTGGTGACAGCATCAAAGGACAGCAGGAGAGTGCAGCAGACCCCTTACATCAATGAATGAACAGGCTCTGCCGGCTGGCTTCAGGGGACAGGCATGTTTCAGCAGCAGAGATCAGCTGAGAGAGCATTCTGGGTACTGAAGTTACTGTTTACAACAGACCAAAGGTCCTAAAGGATGTGGCTAAATGTGTCGCTCCTGGGGCAGAAAAGGTGCCCAGTATATCGAGCAGGAAGGCTATGTGTGCTCAGAAAAGGAATAGACAGGTGGCTATATTCTTTGCTCCCCAAGCCAGAATTTGTTTCTACCCATTGTGCTTACCATCTGATGCTGCAGTCTCTTTCTTTGCAGCATTCATGGCTTCCTCACGCTCTTCATCTTCTTCATCTTCCTCATCATCCTCCTCATCCTTAAAGAAAGGGACAAATGGGGACTAATAGGCAAAACACAACTGGTCCTCCAGGAAACAGTTACCTGGATTCCAGTCCAGGAGTTGACCATGGGTACAGGAAGTCAGGAAGGAGACTTTTGGCAGGGACTGGATGCCCTGATCCCTCACCTTCTCCGAGGAAGACTCCTGGGATGCTTCCTCCCCCTCACTGTCTAGAGCAAATGACTTGCGGTGCTTGCCCTGAGTCTTGCCTCGTTCTTCATCTCGCTTTGGGGGCTTGGTCCCCGGCCGTCCTGGCTCTCCAGCCTCCTTCTCTCGTTCAGGGTCTAGGCCCAGGTAAGTGGTAGTTAGCGCAGTTTACCAACAGCAATAATAATTTCCCTACTCCAGGAAAGAAGCTAAATAAACACCATTACTGATCTCACTGACAGTCCCACAAAACCTCATATATAACATGCAACTAAATTTCAGCAGAGAAACACATAACCCCCAGAATTACCTAATATTTCACATGGATTCAAACACAGTATTCTTATTTGGTTTGGATGTAAGATGTGCTGATTTGTGCCTGGCCCAAGAAATTAGAACTAGGGTGAATGGGGTCTCAAGAGCAGCACATCTGACTTAAGAAGGGAGTCTCCCTTGGCCGGGCACGGTGGCTCGTGCTTGTAAGCTTCAGCCTATGAAGCGGCTGGGGCATGGGATCGCGGTTTGAGTCCCTCCTGGGGCACGTAGCAAGACCTAGTTCCAAAAAAATAGCTGGGCGTGGTGGCACGCGCCTGTAATCCCAGCTACCTGGGAAGCTGAGGATGGGGATTGCCGGAGTCTGTGGCACTCCAGGCAACGAGAGTCTGTGGTCTCAAAATAAACTGGCAGGAGGTTGTAGGAGAGTTTAAGCATTAGATGATAAATTGGGTAGATGATTTGTTTAACCTCAAAAATCTGGGTAGCTAAATACTGAAATTACCATTTCTATTGTACAGGTGGGAAAGGTAAAAGACAGTAAACTAATGACAACATACCAGAATAAGGACCTCGCCCAGGAAGACACTGCTCACGTTTCTTAGCACTACCTTGCACCAAAATCTCTGCTTAACTCCCTGGTCTCAAGACATCGTCACTCCTTCATCTCTGTCTCTTGCTTACTTATCAGTCTAAACAGTCTTCCCCTCTCTCCTGACATCCAAGCTCTCACTCACCATCTTCATCTTCCTCAGCTGGAGTGGAAGGCCGGGGCCTCTTCTCTTCACTGGCCTCTGAAATTTCTGATGGCTCTTTTCGCTTTACCTGAGAGAGGAAGGAAACAGGCCCATTTAGAATTCAGACACTCAGATTCCTAACTGCCCATTTCCCAAGAGGACTCCCTTTTCCCTCTCCCCTTCTCCCTACTCTAGTAGGTAAGGTCACACTTCTGAGTACCTTGAAAGAAGGCAGTCGCAGGGCCCCTCGCAGTCCAGATCCAAAGGCAAAGGCCTCAATACCGGTGGTACCCCCGCTTTTGGCCCAGTCAACGAGGGACAGCAGGCCTGGCTCTTTGAGCTTTGTCTTCTCTTTATCCTCCTCCTTGGCTTGTTGTTTGGCTGCATTCTGAAATGGCTGCAGGCAGCAGGGGGACTGAGCTTCAGAATCTAGGTGTTTCCTCCTGCCTCCTACCTGAAAACTATCCCCAGGCCCCAAGAATACAGAAATACATCTATTCACTCCTCCATTTGACATTTCTAGGCCACACCTCCCTTGTGCCAGCCCCAGCATTGGCTCATGGAGCTCTCAAAGTCTGCTCATTTAGTCCATCACATTTTTGAAGCTGGTACTATTAACCCCACTCTACAAAGACAGAATCTGAAGATTAAAGCCCAGAGATTCAGAGACCTCATTCACTGCAAATTAGCTGTGCAGTCAAGGCAAAGTGCTCCTGATTCTGAGGCCTGTGCTTTTCTATTGTCTGTGTATCCCCCAAGTCCTCTGCCTAACTAGTGTGTTCCACCAAATGCTCAGTCTCACACCCCACTTGCCCTAAACATCTCTCTCTCTTTTTTTCTTTCTGAGACTAAGTCTTGTTATTTTTGTCCGTGGAACCGCAGGCTCACATTGCCTGGGGTACCACAGACTCAAGCAATCCCCAGCCTCAGTTTCCCAGGTAGCTGGGATGACAGGCGCGCGCCACCACGCCCAGCTATTTTTTTGGAACCAGGTCTTGCTACGGGTCCCAGGCGGGACTCGAACCACAATCCCTAGCCCCGGCTGCTTCATAGGCTGAAGCTTACAGGCACAGCCACCATGCCCGGCATACTGAACATCTCTCTTGACTACTTTGAGTTGTGTTGCCTGGAAAAGTCAGAGGTTTATTTCCTCCAATGGAGTCCCAGGATTCCCCAGTCCCAGGCAGGGACTCTTACCTTGGCCTTCTCTTCCTTGCTTTCCCACCACTGGTCAAAGGCTCCAAAGGCTACATTTTCTACCATCTTGCGATTGAGATCTCGCTGCATGATGCTCTTCATCTCTTGGACAAGGGTGGCCAGCACACGGCCTACAGTGCCTGCTGATGGGAGGGTTTTGCCCTCTGCCAGTTCTGCTTCCTCCCTGGGAGGTAGCCTGGTCTCTTCTCCTGAGACTGAGGAGGAGGGCAGGGGCTCGGCTGCCATGGGCAAAGGCAGATGGTAGGCTTCCCGGGAATATGCCCCTCGACCTTCTTGCCCTTGTGTGTACAGAGCATAGGGTAACCCATAGGCTGCCTCTTGCGGGGGTGGGAATGGGAGAAAGGCCTCCCCAAAGGTCCCACCAGGGGGACCAGCTGAGGCAGCAGTCAATCCCTTGCCCTGCCGCAGCTGGTGGAGCCGAGTTAACATCTGGGTCTGCATCTGGAAGGACATGGGCATCCCGCCCCACTGAGCCCCAAGTCGATCCATGAGCTCTAGGGAGTTCACAAAGTCATAGATGTGGGGTGGTGGTGGAGGAGGTGGAGGGTACTCAGGGGGTGGTGGCCCATCAGGTCGGGGTGGAAGGAGGTAGGCAGGCTGGTGAGGATAACCAAGGGGAAGGGAAGCAAGATAGGGAGGAGGTGGTGGGGGTGGAGGTGGGGGCGGTGGAGGCTGTTGGGGAGGTGTCGGGGCTGGAGGGGGTGAGCCGCCCCTGTCATCGTCGGAGATCTCCATGTCCTCTCCAGAAGAGCATGGAGAAGCCTGTAGGAGTGCAGAGGAAGGTCACAGAAAGCTTCTGCCTGTTCCCTGGGATTTTTCTCAAATCCATCCTCTCAGTACCCTTCCCTTTCCCCCGGGTTCAACCCTGCCTCCCAATCCCAGGTTCCTCTGTGGGCTGACCCCAACCTCACCTGGTTCTGTCCGTTGGCCTTAGGAGACTCCCTGGTAGGTCCTGGTTCCCCACTCCCTGTAGGTGCCACATCCTCAAAATTAGCTGGGGCTGGAGGGGGTGTGCAGGGCCCATGACCTGACCCAGAAGGCACCTCGCTCCCTGTGTCTCTAGTCCCAGGGCCTCCGCTGCTGTTCTCTTCCTCTTCCTCTGTGTCAGAAGCCAGGAAAGAAAATTTGGAGCGCTGTTCCTTCAGTAACATCTCAATGCGGGAATCTAGGCTGCTGTGTTGAGCGAAGGGCACACTCTCATTGGTAGTCTCTGGGGCTGGAGAGCCGGAACGAGCAGGTGAGGCTGGGCGGGGAGAGGTCCGAGATTCTTCTCTCTCTGGGCTGGGCCCCCCACCACTCCCGCCTCCACCAGGTTCTGGAGGTTCTGGGGGTGGAGCCTCTGAGGCAGGAGGTCGGTAGTCCTGGTCTGCAGGCCGGGTGGGTTCAGGGGGCAAGTAGGAGGTGTAGGAAGGTGGGAAGCGCTCAGCTGTATTTTCAGCAAAAGGAGCCCCGGGGGGTTCCTCTCGAGTTGGCCGGCGAGGTGGATAGGAAGCATGGCGCTGGTAGCGATTCCAGCTTTCATAATACGCTGGATAGTTTGAGTCAGAACCACGAAAATGAGAGGAGGAAGAGGAGGAAGAGGAGGATGAGGATGACGAGGACAATGAGGAGGAAGAAGAGGAGGATGCGGCGGTGGCTGCAGTGGTGGCAGAGATGGCTGCAGAGGTGGTCGTGGGAGCCGAAGATACAGAGAAGTGGCGGCGGGAAAAGGAATCTTGGAAGCTGTTCTCTGACCGCCGGGGCTTGAAGGAGGTTGAAGTGGTGCTAGAGAAAAAGTGCAGCAGTTAGCTGGGTTCTGCTATCAGTAACCAAAGTCCCTCTAGGCTGCCCCCAAAGGAAGAGCTAGATGTTCTTGGGTTCCCGCTAGAAAACAAATTCCCTGAGGACAGGGGTTTGTTGGCCAAAACCAAGACATATTATTCCCAGCTCCCTCTTAAGAGAAACTCTGAGTTTCTTCTTCCCAGTGGTAGCTTCTATAACCTAGGGAGTACCAGAGGGTGTTTACTCTGCACCTGCTGGAGTAGGCAGAGTCCTGAGAGTAGGGGGTGCTGCCCCGAGAGTAGGGGGTTCCTTGGGAGGACTGAGGGGTGAACTGGCCAAAGGAAGATGGGGTGTCTTGTCGGCTGCTGGAGAAGTTTGTGTCCTGGGAGCAAGGGGTGCCATTGCCAGGAGTGCCCACCACAGCAGTACTTGCTGGGTAGGCAGTTGTATCAGAGGAGGAGCGGCGGCGGGATTCAGTCTGCATGGAAAATGTGGAGCAGAGAGAAAAGAAAGAGATCAAGTCCAAATCATTTAACAACCTTCCCTTCCCCAAAGCAAGAACTTCATTTCCTTGCTGATTAAAATCTACGCATTTTTTCTTAGATTTTGCTGTACACTTCACATGAAACCCAGAACCTCAAGACTGCTCCTGGCATCCAAGCACTGTGGTTCAAGCAGTGGCAACCACAAGCTTCTCACCGTCTCAGTGGCTGCACCAGATCCCTGGAACTTCTCACTCAGGGCCTTACCCCCTGTGGGCACTGTCTGAGGGGTATAGGAGCCATTGACAATCAGTTCATAGTACTTCATTCGCTGCTGTCCTGAAGAGAAGAAAATGGAAACCAACAGAGTCAGATGAACAAAACAACTCCCTTCTGTCTTCACATTCCTATTTCTTCCTCAGGTCCCAAGTTTCCTATGATTTCTTGGGAGTCTTGGGATTGGGGCATTCAGCTCTACCTTATCTCCGTCATGGGAACGTCTATCTCATCTCTACCTAAAAAACTACCACAAACGACGTATGTATCACACAACACAATGGGTTTTTTTTTTGAGACTAGGTCTTGCTATTTTTGCCTGTGGAACAGCACGCTCACGTTGCCTGGGGTACCACAGACTCAAGCAATCCAGCCTCAGCTTCCCAGGTAGCTGGGATTACAGGCACGTGCCACCACGCCCAGCTATATTTTTTTGGAACTAGGTCTCACTACATGCCCCTGGCGGGACTTGAACCATGATCCCTGGCCCCACTTACAGGCATGCGCCACCATGTCTGGCCCACTTCATGGCTTCTAAAGGTGCTTCTATGTGTGTTCCCATATGATCACCAGAAGAATCAGCACCCCTATTTTACAGGCCTAAAGAAAACTAACCTGCACAAAGTCACAAAGTTGATCAATGGCAGAACTGGAATTCATACCCAGGTGACATGATGCTAGATCTTCCATGCTCTTTACCCTATAGACTAAAGGTTGCAAGATGGCAACCTGAAGATTAAATCCAGCTCACAGTTTACAATCACTTAAAAAACTGGAGGGGACAAAACATTAAGAATCATGAGATTTCATGCAAAAACTAGATTTCCGAGTTAAAGAAAACTCGGATTCCATTGCTATATTAGCCTCCATTCCAAGTGCAAACTGGCTGATGTCAACAACAGCCACCTTCCTCCTTCAGATGGCAATGCATTTCACAGTGTACCATAGTCTCTCCTCCTCCCTCCTGCTCCTTAACATGATGCCCAGAGAGCTTTGGTCACCTAAAAGGTTCCTGAGTCTTAAAATTCTAAACTCCCAAAGACTCAAATCCAGTAATTTTAGGAATTCACTATCAAAGTTAAACCTGAGTTAAGGCAATTTACTACTCTTTATTTACCCTACTAGCGTAACCCTTCAAATATCCCCGTCTAACAAGTATAGTTACCCCAATGCTGCTGAAAGTAATACACAAAAAACCATGTGAGTACCATAATCCTGCCATAAAAAGTCCTTATTTCAAAGACACATCTCCAGCTGGGCATGGTGGTGCGTGACTGTAAGCGACAGCTTATGGAGTCGCGGCAGGGTCTGGGGATCACGGTTCGAGTTTCGCCCGGGGCACACAGCGAGACCTAGAGACCTAGTTCCAAAAAATAGCTGGGCGTGGTGGCGCGTGCCTGTAATCCTAGCTACTTGGGAATCTGAGGCTGGGGATTGCTTGAGTCCGTGGTTCCAAGGGCAAAAACAGCAAGACCCAATCTTAAGAAAAACCAAACCAAAACAAAACAAAGACACATCTGGTCCTAGTCCCAAGAATTTCAGGTGAGGAATCATAATCATTTGACTGGCCACAGTAGACACATATACAATCTCTACTGAAGCCCAACTGAGGGCAGCAAGCAAGAGAGCCTCACCTTTGATGTCAAGCTGCGCATGGATGATATTGCCCATGACAGAGGTAAGGTGGAGGTTTTTGACGGTTTCCTTAGCTCCCCGAGTGCTGGTGAAGAGCACGCGGGCCAGGCCCAGGTGCTTGCGAGTACGGGGGTGAAGAAGGATCTCTACCTCTTCCACCTCACCATACTTCCGACACATATCCTTCAGGAAGGTCTCTCGCACATTGTCATTCAGCCTTGCAAAAGTTACTTCCTTCAGCGGGATTTGTCCAATATAGAACTCATCCAGCTGTGAAGAGAACAGGAGTCAAGTCTGGGGTCTCAATACTGCTCACTGTTTCCTTTGCCCTTTGGAATACTTTAGTGAGGCCACGATACTGAGACTGGACTGGGGAACTAAGAGGCAAGAGAATGGGATACAAAAAAAAGAGAGAATGGGATACAGAGCTCCCAAAAGGATACATGATTCTTAACACTTCTCTTTGCTAAATTCTTCTCACCACAGAATAGCAAAAAATAAAAAATTTTAAAAAAGTTTATAAACTAAAGAATAACATAAATAGGAAAAACTAGGCGTAGGGAAATAATTTGTGAACTTAGTTTTTCTTAAGTGGGTTGATACCACAGCCTGGGCAATAGGAATACATATATTTGAGAAATCATGGTGGGGAGGGGAGTTTTATTCAGAAAAGTAGACAACATAAACACAAAAGTGTCAAGAATATTATGAAATGGAAGAATGACGTGCAGTATCTAAGCAGCTATAAGGCTTTACCAGATCAATAACCTTATGTGCCAATGCACAAAACCATGGACTTGGAAACGAAAGTAATATGAAATAACAATAAAACCAAAGAAACAGTTGGCAGTACAACAAAGTGTGAAATAAATCCTACACTGAAGCAGTAGCAGTGGAAATAGAAAAGTTAAGATTAAACAATGTGTTAAAGAAAAAGTCAGCAAAACTTCACAACAAATAAAAGACAGGGGAAACGTAGGATGACTGCCAGCATTTTTTTCATTTGTGTAACTGAATAGATGGTAGTGTCACTCATCAACAAAGGGGAAATGAAAAGGAGACAGGGGTAAAGTGCATTTGTTTTAGATTCCTTGAGTTTGAGATGTTGGTGCCATCTCTAGATTGAGCTATTCCTCTATCAGACATACAGGTCTGTTGTTTAAGAGCCTAAGCTTAGCCAGAAAGAGATTTCCATGTCAACATTTTGATAACAGGTACGAGATAGGTCATAGGCATGCAGCCACAGGTGTGAAAGCGATTCTCCAGGAAATTATATTCAATAAAAGGGGGCTGAGGAAACACTGCAAATAAATTACTTGAAAAGGAAGATCAGAAATTTAATAAAGAAGACTGTCACCAGTTCTTTTGCGGTACAAAGGCCTGACAAGTATCCTGCCTAGACAAGGAAACAGACATCTTCTAAATAAGATATAGGGTTAAAAGAATGGTAGACTCCTAGAAGGAGTCCCTGGTTTTGTCATTCACCACAATTGTTAAAAAACTAGGATATCATACCAACATACTGTCATGTTACACACAGTCTAAAAGTACAGTGATAACGAGAGAGCAAGTAAACTTCATCCTTCAAGTCAACATCCTTGCTTTAGACACCCTTGCTTTAGACACCTCACCTGAACTTTTCTAGAAGGTAAGCCTACCGCCTGATCAAAACAACTCAGTCACACAGTTTCAGAGGCTGTTAGATCTGGCTTAGATTCTTTCATTGACAAACCCTTTCACTAGGCTACATCGTTACTAGGACTTCACACCCTCCAAGAGTCACCACACCAGGAGACTAGAAACACATACCTTAAACTTAGGGACTGGGAGGGAAAAGTCTCTGTTTTTGGATCTGACATGGCAACGGGGATCTTGAAGGTCTTCGACTGGTATATACTTTGAGTCCTAGAAAGGAAAGCAGGAATGGAAAGGTAGTTCAAGGTAAAGCCATATACAGAAGTCCATTTGGTGACCCATATGCAAAAAAGTTAGATTCTGGAAGTCCACTTTTAAGGCAACAGGCTATGGGTACAAAAATTCTAGGTGCTGAACAGAGCTAACTAGAGAGTGAAGCCTCAGGTTGCCTAGACAGCAAGGAAAAGCCAAGGATACTCACGTTGACACTGAAGTGGATTCCATCATAGCGGTACACCTTTTGAGAAGGCCTGCGCAAGGCAGGGTCCAAGGCAGGATCCACGATGAGCTTGTAGTTCCGCCACTGGAAGCTCGGGGCTTTCTGCCCATCTCCCCCACCTTCTTGATCCATCTTTGCTCATTTACACTGTGAAAGAGGAATACACCTCTTTAGGTCTTTAGGCCTGACGCCCTTGCTGCCCCTCAACGACTAGCCCAGACTCCAGGTTCTCTCATCACCCGTTCCCTCACCTCACAGTGACCCATGTCTCCCCTAGGTCCCTTCCCAAGTATCCTCTTTCACCACAACACCCCATTCTCTCTCCACCTCCCAACTCTCCCCTTAGGACCCCAGGGTCTTCTCGCGCCCCCTTACCTTCCCGCTCTCCCCAGCGCGCGCCCCATTTGGCCTCGGCACAAGACCCCTCCCCCGCCCCCTGGCAGGCCCCGCCCCCTCCCGCCTCCTCACCGGCCAGCGGCCCGGGCCAAGCCCGGCTCCCGCTCCCACACACCCGCTCCCGTCCCCGTGCCCCGATCCTCTGGCCAAGAGGTGGCACCTCTTCGGGGCGTTGGAAACACCGCGAGACCGAGCTCGAGACCCGGCTTCGGCCCCGAATCCAGCGGGAGGGGGGGGTGGGGAGAACGCGCGCTGCTGCCCTCTCCTCCCGCCCCGGCGCATTCTGCCCCCCCCCCATTTTCGCGCACGCGCGGCGCGGCCCCACTCACCCGCTCGTGGCGAGCGGCACCCCCTCCCCCACCCCGCGCAGCACCTCAGCGGCGCGAGGCGGCGGCGGCGGCAGCGCGAGACCCGGCCCCGCAGCGGTGGCGGCGGAGGCGCCCCCCCACCACCACCTCCCCGGCGCGCGCACCAAACACCACCGCCACCTGCGTGAGGCCCAGTGGGCACAGCGTCTACATTCGCACTTTCGCCACGGACACCGCCGAGAGACCCACGGAGCCGGGGATAGCAGCCTCGTTTCGGCTGGCGCCCTAGAAGGCTCGAGAGTCGCGGCCCAGGGAGCCTGGATATTGACCGCATCCCCCGGAGAGTGGACTTCACGGCTATCCAGCTGCTCTGGCCTGGGGTCCTTGACGAATCGGCGGCGACGAAAGCAGCGACTTGTCCCTGAGGAA
>PVHY01024503.1:0-19559 GCA_004024945.1 Uropsilus gracilis
TTAAGTTCATTTCCTGAGTTCCATCAGGTGCCCAAGTTCTGTGGGGCACAGACTTGAGGTCTGTTAGGCCTGTGCCTGAGTCCCACCAGACTCGCCTCCACGATAGTGGCTCCCTTCTGCACCCCACCACAGCCTAGCACCCCACATTCCTTCTGTCACCCACTGTCAGCCTCTCCAACTCCACCCCGTGCATATTCCCACATGTCCACGTGGCTCGGACCTCACCTCAGTCATGATCATGTCCTGGCACTTCTTGACATACTTGCCCTCGGCCTTGATGACGGTATGCAAGAAGTCTAGGTACTGCACGTGGCGCCCATGGGTGGCCAGCAGGTGCACAAAGTGCTGCAGCACTGGCTCGCTGATCTCTGAGCACAGCTGGTAGTTGTTCAGGAAGATGTGCTGCATGGTCTCAGCCTCCAGGAGCTGCGGGGAGTCCGTGGCCATGAGAAGGGGTCCAGGTCTGCCACCCACCTGCCCTCCCAGGCGCCCCACCCTCCCAGGCACCCCGTCCCATGCCCTCACCCCCGGCGTGAGGAAGAGGTGCAGGTGTTTATGCAGCAGAGCCTGGTTGCCAGGGTTCCCCACACAGAACTTGTGTAGGAACTGGTGCGTGTAGCGCAGGATCTCCAGCATCTTGGCGTCACCCTGCACAGGTGGAAGGGGAGATGGTGCTGAGCCCCAAGAAGAGGGCAGGAAGGTCAGGGTATGGCACTGGAGACCTCCAGGGAGACAGGGTCATAGTGAAAGCTGAGCCTCCGGGTCAGAGAGTGGAAGTGTGGGGGGGTGAGGGTCAGAAGCTGAGGTGAGGTTGGAGGGAGCAAGGGTCAGGGTCCAGTGAACAATGGGGTGGTGTCAGGGTCAGGAGTCAGGGTGAGTTAAGAGCAAGGTTGGTCAAGGTGGGGGGTAGAGGGTGAAAGTTTAGAGGACACAATTTTGGAGTTAGGAGCCATAGAGAGTCTGGGGACCCTGGGTAAGATCTCAGGATGAGGCCAGGGTAAGGAATTGGAGCCAGGGGCCAAGATGAGGTCAGAGTTGATCTTGTGGGTCAAGAAGAGACTGGGATCAGATTACAGTCAAGATAAGGAGGCGGACAGTCAAAGGTTAAAATAAAGCTGAACCAGGCACAGTGGTGCATGCCTGTAAGTGACAGCCTATGGCATCACAGCTGGGACTGGGGATCATGGTTTGAGACCCACCTGGGGCAACATAGCGAGACCTAATACCAAAAAAAAAAAAAAAATAGCTGGGCGTGGTGGCACGTGCCTGTAATCCCAGCTACCTGGAAAACTGACGTTGGGGATTGCTTGAGTCCATGGTACGACGGGCAACATGAGCCTATGGTTCCACAGGTAAAAATAGTGAGATCTAGTCTTAATAATAATAATAATAATAATAATAATAATAATAATAACAAAATAACATAAAGCTGAGATTATCAGGATTAGGCCAGGGTAGAAGACAGTTGGAGTCAAGGTCAAGAATCAGGGTGAAACTAAGGTCAAATCAAAATCAAAGGAGGTCAGGATGAAGGGTGAGGGGTGAAGGGTCAAAGGTTGAAATGATACTAATATTGAATTCAGGGATCAAGGTGGGGTAAAAGGTCCAGGTGAAGCTGGGTTAGGCCAGCGTTAGGGATTAGTGTATGGTCCTGGTTGTGATAGGGTCCAGGGTGAAGCTGCCCTGGAAAGTCAGGGGTCAGAAGTCAGGGGTCACCTTGTCATAGGGAATCTGCAGCAGGTCCAGCATGACCTTGTGGGCATCCATGTTTTTGAGAAGCCGCTGCTGTTTCTTCCTCATCTGCTCCCCAACACCGCACATCTTATTCAACCGCTCCAAGATCTGGGGAGGGCAGAGGTGAGCCTGGAGCCTTCTGTCACTTCCCCTCCATCCAGTCTACCCTTCAGGCCAGTCCTAGTCCCTGCCAATCACTGCTGAATTCCAGCTCACAGTGGAGAAGGAAGAGGGAAGGAGGCCACACCAATGAATCAGATTATGGTGACAAGCAGGGAAGCACTAAAAACCCAATTCTACCCATAAAAGTAAATACAATGATATGGTATGAAATGGAATTTCATTAAATTCCTTCGGCGTTAAAATAATTCCATCTGGACCTTGGCAGGGCTGTTTTTGACATGAAGGAAAAGCTGGAAGGTGTCTATTTTTCAGGCTAGTGGCCAGCAGAGTGGGGAAGCAGTAGAGACCAGGCGCTGGAGGGCTCCTTCCCCTCCCTGAGATCCCTGGCCACTCACGCCCTTGACGATCTGGTAGTTCTCACTGCTCTTCTCCCCAGGTGGGTGCAGAAAGCCCTCTTCATCCGTGGGCTGCTGGGAGCACAAGCGATCGGGGGTCAGCCCTGCTCAGCCCTCACTGAGAACCCGGCCCAGCTCCTTGCAGCCCCACTCACCTCCTTCTTGTCCTTGGCAGTGCCCGCCTCCACCTCCTCACCCTTGCCACCACCCTTCTTGTCCACCCACAGCTCGGACTTCTCAACCATGGTCCGCAGCCGGTCCAGCTCCGACTTGATGACCTTGTAGTTCTCCACATCCTGTGCTGAGATCAGCAGCTGCACCTGAGGGTGGATGTGGGCTTTGTTGGTGAGATGGGCAGCCCCAGTCCACTGCCTCAAAGATCCCCAGTGCTTTCCCTGTTCTAGAACACTTCTGACATCTGCAATCCACCACTGTTCCTCTCCAACACTCATGGTCCTACCATCACTCCACCACCTCCAGAAAGCCTTCCTCAGCGGCCATACCCCATCTTGGCCTCGGTGATTCACCAACTCTGTCCCTTGCCATTGGTTCACCTGGATGCTGAACAGGGTCCCAGGCAAAATGCACTGGCATGACTGGACGCTGGCTGACAGACAATCTGAACCCAACCTCCCATCTTACCCGCTCTGGTCAGTAGGTAAGGGAAGAAAGTCACCTAAGCTTTGATTCCCCCTTCTGTAAAATGGGGGTGAGACTGGTAAACATGCTGTCGCTGTGGGAGCTGTGAGGATCCCATGGACATGAGTCCAACGCTCAGTGCTGGTACACGCATGCCCACCTCAGATGACCGTTTGTAGGGGTCGAGTGACTGAGAATGCCAGGGGCTGTTGAGACCACGTGATCATATGCCCAAACCCGATGAGAGCTAACTATGTGCTAACTATGTGCAGGTATGATTTGAAGCACTGAGCAAAGCTACATGTGACACAATTTATAAACATTTATAAAAAATTTATAAAAAAATTTATAAAAAATTTATAAATTTATATGACACAATTTATAAATTTTAAGAGCTGCCCATATCATAAGAAGTGACAGGGACTGAGTCAGGCTGAGCAAGCAAGGTGGCTAAGACTTGGCCGGCCCCTCTGAGGACCTCAGCAAGGCAAACTCCCTCCTGAGCCACAAGCTTCTCCCTTAGTTTGTACCCAGTGCCCAGTGTAGGCCTAATGTGTGGCCAAAGCTTGGCCTGCTCAGTGGAGAGCCAGGAGGTCCCTCAGGCCTTCATCCCTCCCCCTTGGGTGCCTAGGTGGGACGGACAGGGGCAGCACCTGCTTGAAGGTGTGCATGGCCTCCTGGCGCTGGCTGAAGTGCTTGAAGAGCAGCTGCAGGGCCCCCGAGACCAGTGGCGCATAGTCATGCATGGTGAGGTGGATGAGCACGCGCAGGAACATGCGGCCACCCTCGTCGTCCACCTCCAGCATGCTGCTTGTCTTCCTGTGGGCCAGGCCGGGCACGGGGGCATGTCACCCGCTGCCCTTGGCAACATGCACACTCCCACTACCCCGCAGACATGGTGCCCGTGGTCGTATTTCTAAAATCACCACCCATTCTGTACACAGCCACTTCCCTGAGCTCCCCAAGTGACCCCCTGTGCCCCGAGAAGCCAGCATCACTGGGCCTGGCAGGGCTCCCCTGATCAAGGCACTGGCACCAGGATTTTTCCTATGGGATTCCCTACAGCCCCCTGCCCTCCCTGAAGGAATCCCTGGGTAGGGACTGGGGCTACAGGCATAGGTGAGGGAAATCGCATCTATTTTTATGAACCTCTAACCAAATCCTCCTGCAATGGGAAAAAAATAGAGGTAACTGTGATTTTTGTCACCAATAAAAGTCACAGATGTTTTCATATCACCTCGGAGTTGTTACAGAAATCACAAAATATCGCATACAGTCATCACAACCACAGAGTAACAGGACTAATTAGACCTGCCAGCACGGCCCGTGATAGACTGTGTTCATAAAGAGGCACGTATAAGACTATCACTTCAACTTTGTTTGCCTCAATATTTTGATAATTGTATCTCCGTGCCACTGGTTTCCTTTGTGATTTCACATGCTTCATTTTGTGAATTTAGAAAGAAAACACTGAGAAGGGACTGAAGGGCTCTGTGAACGCCACGGGTATAGCACAGAAGCAGTGAGGCCCCAGCACCCAAAGACCCCTCCCCACTTGAGGTTCCTGCAGCCCTGCCCCAGAGTCTGATAAAGGCCTTGAGGGGATGGCAGAGGAGACAAGGTCAGCATTCTGGGGTGCTCCCCTCAACACTCCACCGAACCTCCAAAGAGGAGGTCTACAGTCTGTGTCAACAACACCCACCCGACTCCATAAACAACCCCCACCCAACCTCAACCCTGTCCTCACCCTACTCCAAACATGGCCTCCGCCTGCTCCCCAATGCGATCCAGGTTCATGTTAGCAGCTGTGGAGAGAAAAAAGGGGCAGGTGGAGGAGGGTGGAGGCCCATGCACAGGGAAGATGGGGCGCATAAGTGTGAGGGTGCTGGGAAACACCCTTCCCCATACAGGTTGGGTGGTAGTGCCTCTGCCAGCCCTTTTGGGATCAGGAAACCAAGGGTCGTGGTCAGTTTCAGTCTCAGTTGACTATGACCTTGGGCAAGTCCCTATTCTGTTATGGGCTTCAGTTTCCCATTTGGGAAGCAGAGTCATCCCCATCTTTCCTTCTCACAATGGTAAATAAGTGAGACAAAGCAGAAGAAAGGTCTCTGCAGATTAGAAAATGGACAGGGCTGGAGAGCTGCTGTCCCCAGGGCTCCATCCCACCATGGTGTATCCCTGGAAGGTTGGGGCTCACTAGTGGAGTCAAAGGCGGGGGCTGTGCCATCTGCCCCACTGTCCTGCATGGGAAACACCTCCACAAACTCTTTCTTGAAGACGGACAGCAGGTAGGAGATGCGGTAATCCAGGCGGACATTGAGGATGAACTAGAGAAGTGGGGACAGGATGGGGAGAGGGTTAGTCTGAGGTCAGTGATAGGGTTTCCCAAAGGAGTTCTAGCACTCAGGGGATTACCACAAATGGCTGCATGGAGGTCAGTCGCCCCCATGCAGGAAAGGGAATGAAGCTCAACTCCTCCCAAGTCCATAAGCCCTTATCATCCTGTCCTGTTCTGCCAAGCAGGTGCTGGGGGCTCCCTGGGAGGAGGGGGCTACTACCAAGGCCTCCACAATCAAGGCCTTCAAGGGAGCAGGAGAGGCTTCCATGGTCTGCGAGATGAGAGCACTGAGTCTGCAGACCCTCTGACAGGTCTCTGCCCTCTGGCCATAAGCCAGGACTCAGATCTGGAAGAACCCCTCACCCCCACCCCTGGAATGAATCAGAAGACTCTATAATCCCTTCCCAAACTGGGGTGATTGTGTGGGAAATGGGCTCAAAATCTCCATGTGACTGCAGGAAAGTCCTTTCCCCTTTTTTACTGAACCTCTCTATACAACTAGATTTCAGTGCTCAACAGAATCATGTGGGGAGTCGGGGCCATCACCCATAGGCTCCGGCCCCTAGATCTGGAGTAGGGCCTGAGTAGGTGCATTTCTAAGTCCCTAGGTGAGGCTGAGGATGCTGGTCAAAGACCACACGTTGAGCAGCCCTGGCTACATGGCTGATCACCCTGGGGCCCCAGAGCTAGATACTGTGACTCAAGGGGGGTTGGCCCAGCCTTCTCACACTGTCCTGCCTGATCGCTAACATTCCCACACTGGCCCAGTCACCTGCAGGATTTCCAGGATCTTCAGCTTCGTCTCCATCACCACAATGTCTTCATTGTCCTCAAACTTGCTCCTGTCCAGGGGCTCAGCGGCACTGGCACCGGCGGGCAGGCTGGGGGTGCCGAAGACAGACTGCTTGCGGCTCAGCACCATGGTGGACATCATGTGCCCCACACCTTGGATGGACCGCCGGACGTTCTTGCCTGCAGAGCGTGTGGAGCAGGGCAGGTCACAGAGCTGAACAGCAGAGAGCCTGGGCCAACTCTGCAGCAGCAGGGAAAAGCCACAGTGAAAAGAGCAAGGTTAACCCAGGATGCCTTCCTGGAAGAGATGAGCTTAAAGGCAAATCTCGAGGAAAATGGGAGGGCCAGCGGAAAGGTGAACTGCGTGGACGGGCAGTGCAAATAGGCATGTGGTAAGTCCTGAGAAATCACGAGAAGTGCCACAGAGCATGGAGAGCTGAGGGGTAATTGTGTGGGGAGGACTGTGTGGGGAGCACTGTCTGGGGAGCACCAGCATTGATCTCTATGTACTTTTGCTTCAGTAAGTTTAGGGCACCTGAGGGTGTCCTGATAATAGGCTGTTGCTCATCCCTCATTCTAACCCCCTTCTTCTTCACAGTCCCCCACAGTAGGGCTGTGTCTCCTCTCAGGGAGTAATCCATGAGGGCAGGACTGTGTCCCCCATCTGACTGGGAGACCTGTGTCTCCCCTCCTTGCTCATTATCTCAAAACCAAGCAGTTCCAGAAGACAACATGCCCAGACCCAAGGGTCTGTCCACAGTTATAGGACCCAAGCGTCCCTCTGTCCAGCAGAAGCCAGAAGACAGGCTGCTAGGGGGTGGCAGAGGAATGCCCAGGCTAGGAAAAGAAGGAACTTGAGGGTGGGGGATGGTCAGGACAGGCAAGGCCTCACCGCCTGAGTCCTCAAAGGCCTGCAGCATGACTGGGGGGGCCTGCACGCAGTCAATGATGCCCAGCAGCGTGCGAGTGAGCCGCAGCAGCTCACTGAAGCTATAGAAGCCGAAGTAGATGAGGTTGTGTGCCAGGCTGACCACCTGTGGAGAGAGTGGAGCCGGGTGAGTGTGGGTGGTACAAGCAGATAATGGGGCAGGACTTCATAGAGGTGACACTAGGCCTGGAGATAGGGCTAAATGCCTTTAAGGTGAGGTTGGTTAGGGGACAGAGGGTGAAGGACCTCTGGAAGGAGGAGCTGGGTGAAACTGGAACTTTTTACCCAGACTCAGGCAGCCTCATACTAGTCGGGTACTGGGGAAGAAAGACCTATAAGGGAGGCTACTACAGGGGGCATAGGGCAGAAAGGCAGGAAGGAAAAAGGGAAACCTGCCAGAACCCTGTGAGTTGGTTCTGGGCTGATGGGACAACCCCATATATCAGGAGAGAAGCCTTCCCCTTGGGGAGTCCTAGGGGTCCATGTGGTCCCTCTCAGGGCTCCAGGCACTGAAGAGGGTCACAGGTCTCACAACCCACTCCTGGGGGCTAACTGAGGCCCAGTGAGACCCCAGCTCACCTCATAGGTGAGCTTGTTCTTCTCCTCGTTAGCAAAAGGCACAGCCTCGCTGACCACATTGTTGAGGTAGTCCTCCACGAACTCCATGGTGCTGGCAAACTTGTTTTTCTTGTCATCTCGGGAGGCGTTGAGGTTGGAATCATAGCTGGGGGGAAGTGGTGAGCTATAAGGGTCTCTGAGACTGCCCCCACCCCACCTGGCCACCATATTCCCCCACCAACTCACTCCTTGATGGTGATGGCTGTGGGGATCTCAGTCCAGAGACGGGCAAATTTGACAGGTGTGACCAGTTCCTGGGGGTCTCGGTCCACGTGCACATGCAGCATCAAGTGGCAGAAGGAGGCACGCAGGTCAAAGGGCAGCATCTCATCCGCCATGCACAGGAAGATCAAATCGATGCCCAGCTGCTGCGAGATCTCGTGGATGGCCAGGTACTGCCGGTCCAGGCACATGCGGGCAAAGAGCTTCAGCTGGTACCTGAGGGCAGGGAGACGGTGAGACAGGGCAGGTACACCCGAGAGAGCTGCTAGTGTTTGGGTCCCATCTTGTGGAGGACTGGAGAGGGGGATTTAGGTTAAACAGGGCCTCGGGCGCTGTCACAGAAAGGGTACACTTGTGAGTTAAGAGGTGACAGGAAAATATTCTGGGATGACAAGTATTTGCAGATCTCCCCTCCTGTTAACCTCTTTCTGGGGCAGCCAGGACAGGTCTTCACAGGAAGAGGGATGGCTGCCAGTCTGGAGAAGGGCGGGTCTGGGGCCTCCTGGGAGAGGAGGGCCAGGCTGGGGGAGAGGTAAGGAGGGGGAACAGGAGATGGGAGGCACGGGAGCTGCAGAGATGGGGACTGAGGAGTCTCCATTCTGCACTGGGTGATGCCGTGCCCACTGCCCTGTGCTCAGAGCCCTGTGTTGCCCATGACAGGCACCAGGGTCAGACTTCCTGAGTCTAAGCCATGTCTCCCAACTTCCTGATGTGCTGCCTGGGCAAGTTCCTGTACCTCTGTATCCCAGATTTAAGTTGGGGGTAAGACAGCCTTCTGTTCCCCCAGGGCCGTGAGGCTGTGTGAGCCATCAGATAAATGCTCCACAGCGTGCAAGGGAAAGCAAGCACTAAGGGTTAGTTAGTATTCTCATCTGAAGATGTGTGTGCTGGGTGGCAGTGAGTTTGCATTAGGCCATCACCATGCTCACCAAGCCTCAAGGGTGCTGGTGCCATTCAGGTCACACAGCCATTCTTCGCCCCCCGCTAACGGCTGCAGTACCGACAGGCGGAGGTCTGCAGCCACTAGAGCTCATGGCTTAGTAGGGACTGACCTCCGAGAAAGTCAAGGCGCAGGCAGCTCTGATGGAGGGGAGGAAAGGATGGGTCACCTGTAGTAGCTGAGCACGTTCTCATCATGGGCATTGCCCGCCCGTGCCTCCTGGGCTAGCTGCCGCACACTCTTCTCATGGTGCTCATTGTTCTTGTCGGTCCAGGTGAGCCACACTTCCTCCTCTGAGTACTCAATGCTCAGGTACTCGTGGGACTGGGCCATCTCCTTCATGGGCCGAAGTCTGCAGAGCAATGTGCACTATCACGGGGGGCAGACAGCCGGCGGGCAGCCACCCCAGGGCCTCCACGAACATGCATGTCCACTCAGGCACCCACGCTTCTTTCCACATGGAACCCGCCTCCAGCGGACCCTGAAACCATGAGCTTCCTCTCTAGAGCACCATCACCCTCTGTGTCCCCTCCACTCCCCCACCCAGAGCTGGGCACACAGCGGGCACTGGGCACTTATCTGCAGGGTGCATGGGTGCTGGTTCTTAACCTGAACCTAGACAGGGCTCAAGCACTACGGTGGCTAGGAACACAGGCACGCTGGATTTCTGGCAGTAGGGAAAGGGTCACTGGGCAACGGGGGAGACAGCAGGGAGGCTTACTCCGTCTGGATGAGGATGTCACTGTTCTTGGGGTCCAGCACACACTTGCAGATAAGCTCCTGGGTGACGGGGATGGCGATGTGGTTGGACACACACAGGTCAGAGAGGTAGTCCAGGAACCTGAGGTGGTCACAGCAGGGGGCTCAGAGACTGGCCCCAGATGGCGACAGAGTCCACCATCCTCCTTCCCCAGCTGGCAACACTGGCTCCCTGAATCAGTTTGTTGCTCCTGCTATTCCCTACCCCCAAAGCCTAGAGATTGTGGGATGGGCTCCCAGCTACCCAGGGAGTGACAGTCCACAGGTACCACCCTGGGGGCAGGTATGAGGCAAGATGGGTCAGGGTAAAGGACACAGAAGAACAGGAATGAAAGTCAAATATTTGATGGGCTGGACACAGGCTCTGACTTTGTCAAGGGTCCCAGCACCTCCTGCTCTACCAGACATCAGCCCCTTGCTAAATTGGGCCCAATTTGGGAGGGGTCCCAGACAGGAGCTGGGGAGACCAAGGCCTCGGAGAGGGGACAATTTATCCACAGAGGCAGAAGAATCTCAGTATTTTAATCATTGCACCAGCTTGCTTTCTATCCAGGGGTGGGCAGGAGTGAAGGGAGGGAGGGCAGGCAGGCCCACCTGGGCTCCCGATTCTTCCGCACCAGGCTCACGAAGGTCTCCACCTCGGTCTTGGTGATGTGCTTCTCCAGAAGCTTGCGGTTGTTGTGCAGCAGGGCTGTGATGGTATCTTCGGCCAGGATGTCGTAGCCGATCTGGGACTGCATCATCCCAAACTGTTTGGCGATGTGCTCCTGGAGGCAGACAAGCTGGGGTCACAGGGAGCCCAGTGCTCTTCCAGAACACTGCCCCGAGGCCCCTGGGCCGGGACCCAACATCAACGAGGGACCCCAGCCCCAGAAAGGTGAAGGCCTGGGAGGCAAAGCCAGCATCAGGAAGGAGAGGTCTCCTATAACATCACTGTTTAGATCATAGTCTACCTCCCAGTCAGCCTCCACAAAGACAAGAAGAAGGGACCTTATCTGTCCAGGACTGGCTACATCATTTGTGGGGCTCAGCACAAAATGTAGTAGCAGAACCCTTGTTCCAAAAGTACGGGTTTCAATGCAGCAACAGCACAGCATGCGCCCCAATGGGCCCTTCTGAGCACAGAGTCGGGCTACATGACCATGAAGCTGACCCGACTTGCTATCTCTCTCCATATCCCCAGGGGGGACACACCACTTGGGGTCCAAAAGCTGTGCTGGCTCATAGCACATGCCTTAAAAGTAAAGTATTGCTGAATGAATGAAAGCATGAGTGAGGGTGTGAGTGAGCAGCCAGCCAGCAAGTGAGGATCTGAGTGAGGGACTGGGGGCCCACCTGGTTCTTGCGGTAGTCCTCCTGGGAATGGCGCAGCACGCGGTAGCAGAGACGGAACATGTGCTGGTACGGAGCGTTCTTCTGGTCGGAGAGCTCCTCCAGCCGCACCAGGGGCCCCTCTCCCCCCTTGTCCCGGAAGGGGGCCTTCAGAATGCCAAAGATCTGGGGGAGTAAGGACAGTGAGAAGGGATCCACATACTTGCAACACCCCTAATTATCCCAGAAACCCTAAGGCCCAAACTGACTCTGCCCCTAAGCCACCCAAACTGACTCAAAGCTGCACTATGTCCCCAGCCCACCCACCATCAGCCCCAGTCCCAGCCCTGACCCTTCTCCCAGCCAGGACCGCCCCTTCCCACATAAATTCTCATGCCCGATTAGGACCCGGGCCTGACTCCAGATCTGGGAATGAACAGAGGGTCACCACCCAGAGGTCTGAGACTAAGAGAAAGGGCGGATCAGAGCTCAAGAGACAAGAAGCAGGGCTGTCTCATCCAAAAAGGAGTTAATATAATTACAACAGTTGTCACTTTTGGAAAAAAGTTCCAGAACAGACGAAAGGGACAGAAGTAAATGGCATGAGAAAGCTTTCATTGGGATCCTAGTTCAAAGCAAGCTTTAAAAAGGCATTTTGGGAAAGGTGGGAAGAGCTGACGTGGACTGGGCAGTACTGCTGATTTTCTTTGCAATGTTCATGGCACTGTGCTTATGTACAACAATGTCCCTATTCCTAGGCACAGGCTGAAAACTTTAGTGGGGAGACCTTCTGAAAGGAGTGGATTGGAAGGATGTATAGACTCAGAGTCAAGTAAAACCAACTGGCAAAATGGTAGCAAGAGAATGAGGCTGCACAGTTCCCCTGTCCTCTTCTCTGAATACTTTCTCAATATTTGAAATTTTTCATAAATGTTTAGAAAAAAAAACATATTTCAAACACAAGTTTTAGACCCAACATCCTAAGTTCAAATCCTCCTCCACATGGATGCTTCCTAGCTGTGTGCTCCTGGTCAAGTTGTGCCAACCTCTGTATGCCTCAGTTCCCCCGCAAGTGAAGTGGTGATGATAACAGCACCTCCCCACAGCATGAGACTCAAACAAGACAATAAATGTAGAGCACCTAAGTAATGCCCACAGGGGGGTTGCAGGAACAACTGGCTATGTCAACAGCCAACTCAATTGGGAGGTTGCTGATCCCTGGTCCCTGGTCCCTGGTTCCTGGCCCTGCCCCACAGCCTTCACTCAACCCCAGCCCCTGCCCACGTGCACAGGCACCTGCTTGAGGATGTTCTGCTCCCTCATCAGCTTCTGCCGCTCCCGGTTGGGCTTGGTGACCATGATGTCCAGCACGTTCTGCCCATTGTTGGGAACGTCACTCACAAAGAACACCAGGTCCTCCAGCAGCTGGATGACAAACCTTCCAGAAGGGACCCCAGGGATGAGGCATGTGAATCATCAGCTCCAGGCAATTCCCCCACAAGCCCTGCCCAAACTCGTGGTAATTCAGATGTGCTGCTGAAGGGCAAACCCACCCTCACCTTCACCCCAAGTCCTCTTAGAACACACCATTTGCCCCAGCACCATGGGTTCCATAAAGTCCCCAAGATTCTAGACACCCCATCTAATAGGAACAGGGCACAAGGCAGGGTGCTTGGGATAAAGGAATCTGCATTCCATCCTTCTGCACTTACTAGCTGTGTCCCCCTGGGCAAGCATCTTAACTCTCTGAACCCCAGTCCCCCGTCACTAAAACAGCAGCCATGATGACGCCATCACAGGTTTAGCTCTGAGAGAACGTGAGCTGTGAGCAGGCAGGGCCCCACAGGACAGCCCACCCGCCTGGCTTCTGCTTTGCAACTACTCCCTGGGAGGGCAAGGCCTCGCAGGAGATCCGGGAGCTGGCCGCCTGCCCACCTGCGGTCATTCTGGCTGATGAAGCCCTCATTGAGCTTCTCCACGGCACTGGCCAGCATGGAGCTGGCATCGTTGGCAAAGTCCAGGTCTCGGATCTCGGACACGGGCACCGACACGATGGCGAAGGCCTCCTTGTCCTCCTTGGTGGGGCAGGTGCCCAGCTGCAGGGGCAGAGGTCAGCAGGGCACCTCAGGGGGAAGCTTGGGACTCTACCCCAGCCCCCAGTCCCGGGGCTGCCCGCACCATGAGCCGGATGGGCCGCTCCTCCTCCACGTCGATGGGCACATTGGTGCTCTGGATCCACGTGTTGGTGCAGAGGTGGCGCAGCCGCACATACGAGTTCCTGCAGCAGGGCAGAGGCAGGGTGCCAGGCATGAGTGCATTCAGCCGTTGCAGCCGCTCCACCCCCAAGGGTGCCACATCACCCAACTCCACACCCCGCTATGGGGGATGGGGGCCCTGGTCCCCTCCAGGTAAGAAACCTGAGCAAACAGGGCCTAGCAGCCCTGTGCTAACCTGCACCTAAACCCCAGCCCACCTGCTTCACCACACTCCTCAAACCCCAAGCACTCCCAAGCCTAGGCATGTTTGTAAACTTGGGACCAAAATTCATTTGGACAAATGAGGCTATTTAAACCATTTATCCCACTTAGTGTCTAGACGCCTGCACTTCACAGCAGAAATACTCGTGTCTTTGATTTGAAATATAATTAACTTTCTGAAATGAAAAACACTCAATCTAAAACACATCCCGCCCCAAGAGTTTCAGGTAACGGATCGTATGCTTGTAGTGACTCGGCTAATTCTCGCACAGGCTTAAGGAAAGCGGGGCAAAGCCATCAAGGAAGCTGCCTGAGGTTGCACAGCTGGTAAAGCTAGAACAGAGTCGACATCGGGAAGTTCACAGGTGCTAGGGACTAGAATCTGAGGACCAGGGGACCTTTTCTTTTTGAGATTAGGTCTCGCTATGTTGCCCAGGGTAGTTCCGATCCCACGAACTCAAGCGATCTCCAGGCTCAGCCTCCCAGGTAGCTGGGATTACATGTGTGCACCACCTCACTGGCTGTTTTTTCAAGAAACAGGTCTCACTGTGTTGCCCAGGGTAGTCTTGAACCCACGAACTCAAGCAGTCCCAGGCCTCTTGTCTCCCAGCGCTTGGACTACAGGCACGTGCCAACACGCCCAGATCAGACTAAGGGATCTTAATGGTCGGAGCTTCCCAAACCAGTGTACAAAGTTTCCTGTACCTGAGCTCCAGCCTGGAGGGGGCCAGTAGCTAATGAGGGGCACTAGAGAGATGAAGCAGCTGGCACAGGGCGGAGCCCAGGCCAGGCCACAGCAAATGCTTGTGGGGTCAGTTGCCTGCAGACTGATTGGGTGGTCTTCAGGTCCTGAGGCCAAAGCCACTCAGGAGGGTAATGGAGCAGGGACCACAGGGAGTCCGGGGACAGAATGACCCAGCCTGGGCACAGCCAACCCCCAGACACAGACGCATACCCACCGGGGCACAAAGGAGTCTGTTTTCTGCAATGTGGTGGGGTCCAGCTCAAAGAGGGAGGCAATGTCATTGCCGTGGGGGACAGCCACCAAGCGGTACTTGATCTTCTCCCCAGCATTCCGGCGACACGTGCGGCCCTGGGCACCCTGGGGTAAAAATCCCCATTCAGGCAGGAGCCCCTCCTTCCTCTCAGGCCTCCTGAAGCCACCTGGAATCCTGAGAGGATCTGAAGCCCCTGAGAGGTCATCTCCCTCCAATCTCCAACCTTCTTCCTAGGAATTCCTGCCCCTACCCACCCCCAAGAGCAATACTTGATCCCTCTTCCCTAGGCCCTAAGGTACAGCCCTGGTCCTCACCACTCCTGCGGCCTTGGGCTCAGAAGCATCACCCTTGTAGCTGGGATTCTCCTGGAATAGAGATGCAACATGGAGGGACCCACTGGATTCCAAGCTGTACCCACATTAACAGCCATCCCAGGCAAGGTCCAAACAGAGGCTTGAGTCAGGACACACAGCCCCCACCTTCCCAGGAGCACCTGCCCAGGCCCCAAACCCATACCACTCCCGAAGGGACCACTTGGTGGTCCCTGTCCTTAGACCCACAGGTGAACAAACACATACCCCAACATACACAAACACCAACACACACAAGCCTGTGCATTATGGACAGACATGGGTATCAAAAGTAGGTTTTTCATGGACTGAAAATTTTGTTAACTGATATGTGCCTAGTGCCTAAAATAGCTCCCGGCACATTGTAAGTACACAGTAACACTTATTAGGCTTAGTTACACTCATGCACCTACTTGGTATTTGTTGAGTAAATGCATGAGGTATAAACCAGGGTCCAAAGGCACACCAGATACCCAGGCCTGGCACACCCATCCAGCCCTACCCCAGAACCCCTCTCTGCCGCCCCACTCACCTCTGCAGCCAGATAGTTGCCCGTGGCCAGGTGCTTGAAGCGGTAAAGGCCATTCCAGTGGCCAGCTCCTCCACGGCAGGGGTCATGGTGGACAACCTAGTGGTGTTGTGATGGAGGGAGCAGGGGGTAGGGGTGAGGCAGGAAGGGGACAGGTCAGGGAGGGGCAGCTCAGACCCTGTTGGAAGTGGTGGGTAGAAATGTGGGGTGGGTAAGGGAACTGGGAGGTTGTGGAACCCCTGGGGTATAGGACCCTCCCTGGCTCCTTGGCTCTGAAGAGACTTAGAGGTAACACAGGGGTCCACCTTCCACCCCCTACAAAGTGATAGGAAAAGAGGGAGGGGTGACCCAGGGCTGAAGGAGTGAAGGGCTGGCTGGGTCCAGTACACCAGAAGCAGGCTCTGACCTCCACCTCCCAGAGGGCGTTGGAGCTGGTGGCTGAGGTGGCGGACTGGCGCAGCGTGGTACGCAGGAACACCTGCAGCTTGGCCTTGTACTCATCGCACGTCAGGAACTTCTCCTGCTCTGCATGGAACAGCCGTACCACGTCCCCCTGCAGGCAGCAGGGCACAATTTCAGGGTGGACAGAGACCTCTGATCCATTTCAGCATAGTGCGGCCCGTTTCTCTTGTTCCCTGTAGATGGGGGCAGGTGGAGTGCAGGGACCACAGCCTCCACCTCTATGGCTTTAGACAGAGGCCCAGTTTGCATCCTGGCTCTGCTCTTCCAGGCTGCGTGACTCCTGAGTCCTTTAACACATGAGCCTCAAGTTCTCGGTAGGATGGGAAAGGCACATGTGTGCTCCTTGCAGATGCCATAAGGAGCAGCATTTGTGTCAGAAGCAACGTTGCATGCCTTCCACGCCAGCCACTAAGCCAGCCCCTCACCCGCTCTCCCATTTAATCTTCAACCTAATTCTCCAGGCACACACATCAGTATTCCTACTTTACAGGTGAGCAAACTCGGGTAGACAAGGTATGTGTCCTACTGGGAGTCATGTAGTCAGTGTCAAAAGGGATAATGCCACACCCAGCTCTCCCCTGGCAGGCTCCCACGCACAACTGCCACACCAGGGGTCATCACTAAAGGCACTAGCCGTTCTCCCTACATTGTACTGAACCCCTACGACATCTGCAAGATGAACGTGTGAGTGTGAATACACACAGACCAAGTCAGTTACTAAAGCAGAGCCTACTGACCTCTGCACCCAGGCAAAGGGAAAACAAGTGAGCTTTGCACACTCAGGTCTCACTTCCAAGTTGCCTGGAATCTACGTTGGAACCATAACAGAGTCACTGAAAACATTCTGGCTCCCCCACAGGGTTGGGCACAGTGAGAAGGGGTGAGTGGAAGGGTAGGCCAGACTGGGAGCAGAACTGGCTGTATGTGGGTACGGGTGGTGAGGAGCCAGTGGGAGGAGGGCTGGCCCTGTGAGGGGCTCTGGTTCTTACCCCTTTCAACACTTCCTCCAGGTGGTCCCGGAACTGCATGAACAGGTTGATCTTCCAGCTAGTGTTGCAGTTCACAGAATTGACCTGAAGAAGAGCAGAGACCCATGATTCCAGTTATGGGGAATGGGCAGTGCTGGGTCTGGAGAGGGTGGACCAGCCGCTCAGAGCACAAGGAGGGTGTCAGTGTCCCAGTCAGTGTCCCTAGACCTGCCCAGGGGCCACCAACCTATGGGATGAACAGTGGGAGCAGGGAGAGAGCTAGAGGAGCAGTGAGGTCCTGATGAAACTTGTGGGGAGAAAGTGGCTATGTCCTTAGGGGTGTGTGGACAACTCTCCAGTGCATGTTCCTTACCTCCTTGCAGCCCACATTGTCACTGAGTTCGTAATTGCTGGCATGCAGAGGTTGCCCAGCGTTGACGGGATTCAGGATCACTTTGTCCCCAACAACCACCTATGGGGATGTGCACAACAGGGTGAAGGTACAAAGGGCCAGACCTCCAGGCCTGTCCCTGGTCTCAGCCTGTCTAGGAAATGGGCACAATCTCACCCAGTCTACCCCTTCCCCCACTTCCTCTAAAAGCCCCTATGAAGACTTGGCCTGCACCTTCCATGAGGCCTTCCCAGTCCAGCCCTATCCTCACATTGTCCCCATTGCTCCGCAGCTTCCAGAAGGGCTGGATGAAGAGCCAGGAGCCCTCGTTGCCCGTGGCATCCAGGGTCACCCGCATGGCGTTCTTCTCCAGCAGGGCCGGCAGTCGCTTGTTCACAGTCAGGTACTTGTTGCTCTTCATGTGCAGGAGCTGGAGAACAAGCGGGGCACAGGTGAGCTCATAGGGCCCCAGGAGGTCTGGTGATCAGGGAGGAGGCTGGGGGATCTGCTGGTCACAAGTTGATGAACATACAGTGTCAGACACACAGACACAAACACCGACAGAGACACGTACAGCCACATACCCAATCACACAGACACACACCAGTGGGGTACCAGATCACAAACAGAACCAGTATTGTCCTAAATACATGCAGCAGCTCGTACAATCTTACAACAACCAACTGGGACACACTGTCTCTGCCTGTTTTGACAGGCAGGAAACAGGAAGCAGGGAGTAACTTGCCCAAAGTCATGGAGCCAAGACTTGAACCCCAAAATTGCTGGTGATCGCTGTGCCAAAAGCACACCAATGGACACAGCGACTGAGGTCATATGACCAAGGACACACACAGAAGAAGATGTGCCGTCACAGAGACCTCCTGGAGTCACCCACTGAGGACACAAAGGGCATGCCAGCTGGACCCTAATCTAGAGCTTTTGGGGCATTGCAGCAGACTCACCTGGATCACACTGCCATACTTCACCACGTCTCCGTGCACCTTCTTGTTCTCCGTGTCGTTCTGCTTCTGCTCCATCTGGGCTGCATGCTGTACACACACACACAGAGGTGAGAAGCCTTCCCCAGAGGGACACACTACCCTGAACACACATGCACACACACACACAAGCAGTCCTGGCATAGTACCCACAATGACCTCGCAGCCGGCTGGCCCCTTCCCTCCCACTCTGGAAGAGGCACTGAGGTTTGGAGAACTGAGGCAGCCTGGTGAGCCAAGTCCTCACCCCTAACCCCACATCTCCCTCTGAAGGGGGTGTGCCAGCAAGTCCTGCAGCCCCCATGTCCAGACACCTTGGCAGACAAGTCAAGCTGGGTCTCACTGCCCCTATCTTTTAGGTTCCTGATTGCCTGGCAGGGCATTGTACCTGAGCTCAAACCCTGAGTGCATGCCAAGTGGCATGTCATCCTCCTTTTCCACCCCTACTCCTCTGTGACCTGATCCCCAACTGTGTGGGCCCCTAGTCCACTGCCTCTAGGGCACTCTGACTGGCACATCCAAAGCCCATGTGACTAGAGTGACCTGCACCCCAATAAGAGCGCCCTTTTTAAGCACTTCTGTCTCACCAGTCAGGAAACTGCCTGAAGAAAGGCTGTCTCTTTCATTATACTAGCACCCCTAAGCACTAGCCCCTTCACCCCAACTTCTCAGTTGCCTGCCCTAGGATCATGGCTGAGACCAGGCTGAGGGTACTGCTGGTGAGTCTTGTCTTTGCCATGTGACTTCCCACAAGTGTGCAACAGGCTGTTGTGACCACACACCATCTTGAGTGTGTCTGTGTGTGAATGCCCCAGACCAGGCCAGATCCCCAGCACAGCCTTTGCTGTGTTAGCAGCAGGAGTGGGGAAGCAGCCTCGGACAGCCCCAAGGCCAGGAAGAGAGCAGGGATGATAAGCTCAATAGCCCAGCCCCAGCCTCCTCTTTCCAGCCCATGCTTGCGGGGGAGCCCACGCTTCCCCCATCTCACACCCACCTCCTCAGAGCAGCAGACATAGGAAAGCAAGGTCTGCATGTGGGGGCGAGTCTCAGAAGCAGGCTGCAAGGCTGCCAACCACAGCCAGAGCCTCCCACTCTTGTCCACGAGGGTTGGGCTCAGAGCCTTGAGCTCTCATCAGAGAGGACTGCCAAGATGAGGGCTGAATCACAGTCCCAGAGAGACCACAGCACCTCCAAGCCCTTGTACTGTGTGCTATCCATGTGTCCAAGGAAACCAAGGTGGGTCAAAGTCCTGGGGGTCACGTAGGCCCTACTGTAGACCCACACAATGAAAACAGACAGCCCGGTCCCCTCTAAGGACCCCAAGGTAGGAAAGAGGCTAAGTCCAGGTCTCAGCTAGATTCCCTGGAGTCACTGGTAATGCCCTGGACAGCTGTCCAAGTCATTCACTGCACATGGTATCCCCATGAAGGGCTGGTGGGAGCTGACATCCAGTCCACATTCCACTCAGAGTTAACTGACTTGTGCCGTTCTGCATTCCTGGGAAGGCACTCTACTTCCTACTTCCCCAACACACACACACACACACACACACACACACCCCCTACCTGAAGCTTCTGCAGCAAAACT